>PVHX01006166.1:21658-103813 GCA_004024805.1 Geosciurus inauris | reverse complement strand
ATTAATTCATTTTATTAAAATGCACAATGTGACTAGACATTTTTAATAATTAGGATTTTAATTTTTGAATGATGAAAAATTTAGAATCCAAGCTAAAAAGTAAATTATTATTGGTTTTCAGGTTTCATAATTCTGGGACATGAACTAATATTGTGAACTAATATCTAATATTTTATTGTAACATAAAATTCATGAAATATATTAAAATATGGATATACAAGAATCTATTTACATTTTTACTTGTAATGCAATATTAATTTCCTTTTCTAAAGAACTGTAAGTAATCAGTGTAATATTCTAGCCAACTGGTGTGTGAATGCACATGCAAACTTGTGTGTTCTTTAAATTTACAATTTCCTTCTAAATACTATAACAGTGACCCCTTCACCTTCTGAATATAGCCCTCATTACTGTAAGTTTTAGTTTCTTAAAATATGTTTTTTACTCTCTTCTTCCCTAGCTGCCTCCCTAACAAGATTAGGAAGACAGTGTTATCTTTTCTTTCCTTAGTTAATTGATCTTGAACACACCCACCACAGGAAAGAGATGCCTGCTGAGGATCTGGGAAGTGAATGTCTCCCAAATTAAAAAGTGAATCCTAACATGCCACCAGGGCACTCTGGGACCCTCCCCCCCCAGCACACCTGGAATGTAACCCTTGAAGAGTTCCTTTAAAATACCCCTGTCCCTCCTGATTGGGAGAGTCACAGCCTTTGGAACAAGAGGGTCCTGTGTTTCTCCTTTGCTAGCAAAGCAATGAAACTTCTTTCTCCTTTTTCTCAAAACAGTATCCTCATTATTAAATTGACATTGATTGGCATTGAGGACAGGTACCAAGCTTTCAGTTACACAAGGTTGAAGTCCTGGAAGTCACCTGGAGAGACACTGCTCCTAGCCCATATTCGAAGAATGAAGAACTTGAAGTCTGATGTCCTTACATGAGGGAAACAGGAAAAATCACACTTTCTCAAGAACTGTAAACCTTTCATGCATCTGTAACAGTGGTCAACTTCACCTTTTGAATATAGCCCTCCCTGCTTATTTTAAAAGCACAATTTTCTTTTTCTCTTTTCTCTCTCCCCCTCCCTACCCTGGGGCAGGGAAAAAGATTACCTTTTAAAATTCAAAGCCAGTTAGCTGGCCTTGAGCACAGACCCACCACAGGAAGGAGATATCATCAGAAGATCTAGGAAGTGACTACCTCCCAAATGACCAAGTGAAATTCAACAGACCCTCATCACTCACTTGGGACCGCCTATCCCCACCAAAGGGCACACTTGGAATGTAGCCTTTGAAAAGCTTCTTTAAAAGCCCTCTCTTCTCCCTGAAAGGCATAACCACAGCCTCAGCCTGTGCTTCTCCTTTGTAGTAAAACTGTAACCCTTCTGTTTCCTTTTTTCTCAAAACCGTGTCCTCCTTATTAAATTGGGGACATGGACCAAGGATTCAGTAAAACATATATGAACTTCTTCTTTCATTTGTTTCATCTGGGCTCCATGACCACTAGTCATTGCTACCCAAGTTCAGGAAAGGCCTTTGCTCTTTAGTTTATTGACCCACATGCCAATTCTCTTTGGAAAACACCTCACAGACACACCCAGAAATGTGCTTTACCAATTTTATAGTCCTCTCTGAATAAAATCAAGTTAACAATCAGGATTAACTATCATAAAATTATAAATTAGAATAGTCATAAAAAGAGTACTATATAGTGTAAAGACTAGACGACCAGAAGGAGATGAAGTAGGCTGCTTGGCAAGACTTTATTGGAATACACGCTCTCTCTCGGGTTGAATCGTCTCGTCCATCAGAGTGTGTCCGGGAGGAATGGCGCTGGTGCTCCCGTGCACAGAGAATTTGAAAGGGCCCACTCAGGAAGGGGAGAGCTTGGGGGCAGGAAGAGAAGACCAGAGTACTTCCTGGATAGGTCAGAAAAACCCACGGATTGACAGGAGGCATGTCTACTGGTGCCCTCAGCGTCTGGCTGGCAGCTCCTCTCTGCAGCCGCTGACTGGTCCCCCTAATTGGACATTTTGGACCCTGACCCAACCTAATATCCCAGCCTTTTTGATGATACAGGACAGCAGATTCAATCTGGCTACTTTGTATGGGATTGGGGGCACTGAGAAGGGGAGATGGCTTGGGTGTCGGTCAGGCAGGGTGGCAGACGCAGAGGTGCGGGAGCCTCTGGTTGTCAGTCATGTTGCTTGAATGTAGAAACATCATCTGTGGGTAGGAACAGAAGCTTGGGAGAGATTACTGATTAGCAGAAAAAGAAGGGGGGCTGCCGAGAAATTTTGAGTTTGGTGGGAGTCCAACGTGATGGGAGTCCAAGGCTGGTCGGTTCTGTAATGAAATTTGTTTAAGTAGCAGTTATTGCATAATCAAGTCCTCCTGCCCCAGCCCAGAGGCAGTGAATGGGGGCCAAGGAGAGCCCTTTTTGCCCTAGAGAGGGAGGTGGTAACAAGTCATGGTAATTCAGCCTCACTGTACAGTTAAGTCCCTATAACAGGCTGGAGAAGACAAGGCATGTAAACATAGTATTTAGTGTTTAATGTCACAGATGTCTATCTTTAAACTATTTTAAATGCCCAGGAACGGCTGTGTTCTTGGTTTTGGTAGGTGTGTAAGATGAAGCAAGTCAAATTGACTTTTGTTTTTACCTATTGTTAAAAGTCACCTTTTGTTCTCCTGGGAGGCATCCTTGAGGAACTTGAGAGCAGCTTGTTAGCTCTGCTAGTGCCATCTGTGTTAGGATGGGTCGAGGTCTGGTGCTGATGTGGCTTTCCTGGGAAGCCTGAGGGACAATTCCCTTTTTGGTGAACTTCCTCTTCATTGTATGGCATTTGATCAGCTCTTTAATTCTCTAATGATCTCAGAAATCTCCCTGATCAGGAGGTCCTGCGGCCCAGAGATGTAGAGCGCTTCAGAGAAGTTTCCTCATTCCTAGGATTCAGGTTGACTCAAAGGGCAAAAGCCAAATAATGGTTTTTTTGGCCCTTTAATTTAATTTTAGTTTTTAAGTCTTGATCTTAAACAGTCAGCAAGCCAATCTCATCAGTTATAAAGGAAGGGTACTGGGCTTTAACTTTAAGGTCTAACCTATAGGTGGTGGCTGATTTATTTTAAAATAATCTGGGTTGGTCTTGAAGTAGTACCTCTGTAAAGCATTAACAGGCAGTAGTTAGAGTTTCAGGAAAATACAAAATAAAATCAACAACAGCAAAACATATTTAGTTTGTGTAATAGCTTTCTCAAATTTCAGGTGAGTTACATAATATATCCCTGTTTGAGGTCCTAATGATATTTACAATAAAATTTATCCTTTGAACATATCTTTAAATGAACTGGAGTCTGGTCTACATTGAAGCCATTGTAGTAAGCTCAGAGACAGAACTATCTCAGGTAAGAAAGGCCTCCTTGCAAAATTTTAGCAGAATATTAAGTAGATTAGGTCCTCATTTATTTAAAAGATCACTCTGATGTAAAAATAACTTATTGATGATAAAGTCCTATCTTATTGATGATAGGTTCAGTTATAAAACATTAAATGATATGAATGGATACCATACAAGTTCAGTTTGGAGAACATCAGCTTGATAAAACATTCTTTTAAACCTTCTATTTTAAAGACTTGTATACCTGGAAGATATGAACACATTTAATATAGAACCAGAATTACATTGGTGTTATTATAATAAGTTTAGTTCTGAAAGAAAAATTTAGATGTTAACTTTTCATTTAATCACAGTTGTAAACCTTTTGATTAGAAATATTCTGTTTCTTTCCAATAAATACCATATTTAGAATCTTTAATTTATTCTGTTTATATCCCAAAGCAATCCTTGTAAATTTTTGAACTTAGGCAACAGTAGAAACCTTTAAAAGTTCATATAAGAATCCATAAACCTTTGTGTTTATCCAAATTAAATTGAACCTTTTAAATGATGTGAATTAAAAATATTTGGATCCAATTTTTAGGTTTAATTGATGAGCGCTCATTATCTGTGCCAATTTTTGATACTATGTACATAGAAGTTAAGAAAAGAAAGAATCTTAGAAGAAAAATGAGGCAGCTGGCAAAAATAAAAATGGAGGGTGGTTGGTCCGGCAGCCCATAGACCTGTGAGAGAGAGTTTCACTGGTCTGTGGCAGCCACACCAGTCCGCCCCAGTGGAGCACGGAAGGAAAGAGAGATGCAGGAATGCAGGGCAGGCGGGCCCTGCCTAACGCTCGGTCTCTGCCCTCTGGCGCTGGGACCGAGGCCAGCTCCACCTCCCGGGAAGGCGGCGCAGCAGCTCTGTGGGGGGAGCTGAGAGTGAGGGGAGGGACCACCAAATGGCAGGCAGCCCACAAATGCCCAATGGCAAGCTTGGGGGGAGGGGCTGCTGCAAGGCAAGCAGACCGGCGTCTGTGAGTGACAGCCAAACGAGGAAGGAGATAGAGGAGCGAATGGGAAAGGGGGCTTTTAGTGAGAAGAACTTGAGAGGACAGAACAGATGAGAAAGAAGGGAGAGGCAAGAGTGCATTTTCCAACAAAGCCTCGATGAAAGGAATTTCTGTCCATTTTCCCATCCGGTGACAAAAATTAGCCAAATCAGTGAAAATTTGAAAGTCAAAAGTTCCCCTTGGAGGCCATTTTGGCCCATTATCTAAGCCATAGTACAGTGGAGTTTTGGGGTCTAGAGAAGAGTTGGGGTTCCCTGTGACTTCTCAGCGGTCCCAGGGAGTGAGCGGAAACATAAAAAGTCATCCCTCAAAATGTTCGCATCCACGGGAGAACGGGGGCCAGGCGGAAAATTGAGGCATCCCTTGAATTTTCTGGGGCCCAGACGGCAGCGGCGAATGGCTAACACGGGGATTGGGAACATCTTCCCAGTCCACGTGGCCTCGAGCGGACAGAGAGCCCACGCACACGTGCGACTTATCCGATGGGCCTCTGGAGCGAATGCTGGGGGGGCAAGCTGAGGAGTCAGAGGAAACGGGGCCCTACCTCACTCTTGTTGGTCTGAGTGAGGAAGACAGGGAGCAGCTCAGGGGTTCTCCATGTCTGGAGGGCTTCCCTCAACCCCAGTACGGGGGAGGTTCAAAACCCTCCCGGGTTTCGCGCACCATTATGTAAAGACTAGACAACCAGGAGGAGATGAATTAAGCCGCTCAGCAAGATTTTATTGGAATACACGCTTTCAGGCCAAATCCTCTTGTCCATCAGAATGTGTCCAGGAGGAATGGCACTGGGACTCCCAAGCACAGAGAATTCAAAAGGGCCTGATCAGGAAGGGGAGGGCTTGGGGCAGGAAGAGAAGACCAGAGTCCTTCCTGGATAGGTCAGAAAAAAACCTGCTGATTGACAGGAGGTGTGTCTACTGGTGACATCAGCATCTGGCTTGCAGCTCTGCTTCGCAGCTGCTGACCGGTCCCCCTAATTGGACATTTTGGACCCTGACTCGACCTAACATATGGCTTATCTTTGTCATATTCAAATTGGCAGGAACAATTACTCTTATGCTTTGGAGCCTTATTAAGAAAAATAAAGGTTACTTGAATACAAGTACCATGACACTTCAACAATCGATTTGATAATCTAGATGAAAACAAAGTGAACCATAAGACAGTAGAGTAGGCAGGACAAATATGCAGGACAAAAGGATGGTACATTCCAGGTAGGCAGAGACAAGATGGCGAAAGACTTCACCTCACTACACAGAACAATGTGCCATTTGAATAATTGCTTTTCAATGATAGATTCGTAAACAATTTATGACTTGTTTCTGGAATTTTCAATTTAATATTTTTCAACTGCACTTGTGCACAGGTGACTAAAACAGAGAATTGCAAACAGTCAGATAAAGGGGAAGTACTGTAGTATCATTGGTGAAATGGAAGTGTTTGTGTTGGGTCAACTAATCACTTCATAGTTACCAAGAGCACCCTATCCTTATATAATCAGCTTCTGAGTTTCACTAGTTCTGGAGCAGCCTCAGGTACCAAGCTAAAGATGATAACTAAGGCTTGACAGAACATTTAGTTATGGGCACGCTTCCAACAGGCTAGATGAAGAATAAAACAGACTTAAGGCTGCTTGTGGATCGTGACTGCCAAAGTAGGAAACCTGAGGCAGTTGAGAAGTTCAGGGATAGGAAGAGATGAAGTGAAAGGACAAGACCTTCACCATTTTGTGACTCTGAGCCTTTGTCCTCAACCCAGCAGCCCCTGCCCAGATCCTGAAAAATTGTGACACGCTTAATGGCACTCTGCTCTGGCGCCAGTGAGTCATTTCGCAATCTGGGCCAACCAATCAGGAAATTAAGCGTTGGGTCCACCATAGCCAAACCTATCAGCCTAAAGGCCAACTGACCTCATACTGACCATGCTCACCCTTACCCAATCCTGTAGCAACAAGACCACTGTCCCCCTGCCTGCGCTTTCTCTTACCCAATCATGTAACGCCAAGGCATGTACTCCCCTGCTTGTGATTGTAATCCATAAAAATCCCTTCTCCCCTAGACTCAGGGCCGCTTCTCCCTATCTGCTTCATCAGTGAAGGTGTGTGCGGACCCTGCTCGAGCTTGAATAAAAGACCTGTTTTGTAATTGCATAGGGATTGGACTCCTGGTGGTCTCCGGTGGTCTCATGAATCTGAGCATTACATTAGCCCAGTCTCAGGAGCCAGGTAGATATAAGGGAACCAGATCAAAAGAGAATTGAAATTGCATTGATTACCACACAGTGCTATAAAATGAAGCTATCCATCCTGCACACTCCAACTCGGATTACTGATACCACTTCTAGTAAGGTTGTGGAAATTGTGGAAATGGTGAAGTCAGAGGAGAGCTCACTTATACTTTCATAGTATCAATTATGATATAAACCACTCTTTGTAAACCCGAATAAAGGATACCAATGCTGTTAGTGGACAACTTTATCCATTAATATTGCATGTTTATAACTATGTAACACATCCAAACTATACATTTTGTATGTGCTGATTTTCTAAAACCAGTCATGGGAACCTGAGAACAATGTGCACATATCCCTATGGAACAAAGTATACAGAAAGATTTTGAAGATGAGAAAGTCTTTAGCATGACAAAGAAGTACTAAGAACTGTTAACCAAATGAGATATTTAAAAATCAGATGGAGTATTTAAATCAGCAATAATCAACCAGTATGAGTTACTCCCAGTTCTCTTTATGGAGATCTAAATCAAAGAGTTTTAACATAATTATCATTCTTGGCTTATTGCTTCAAACATAAGAAGAGATAAGTCTTGTGGGATTCACATGATAAATACATGAACTCAGTGGTAATCAAGTCAAGGGCTGCATCCACCATGCCTTGATGTATCCTAAATAACATCACTTTCTACACCTTTTTATGAGCCTCCATAGACCCTATACAATGTCTCACAAAATGAAGATAATCACTGCCTTTTCCAGAGAAAAGTTTTTGTGTCTTTGGAGAAAACTCATGCTTTCATCTCTGAAAGAAATGTTTTCTTCCCCTGTCAAAGAGGAGAGAAATACATAGAATAAAACAGCCAAAAGCCATGCCTAGAAGGAGTTGGTGGAAATAAATTGAGGCTATGGTGGAGAAAGGAGGCACAGAGAAGCTACCTACAGAAATTTCTCAAAGTCTGTCCAAGGTGTGGAGTGATGAGTAATTTATACTGAAGGGTTAGTGCTGTCTTCTTATATCAGTATCCAGGTGCAGTCTTCAACAAAGTTAATTTTTAAAAAGTAAGCTCTTATACCTTCACATATTTCCAAATATTGAATGGATTTGAGAATTTATTAAAGAACAAAGTGGGTTTCATTTCTCCTCTTTGTTAAAGCTAAATTAAAATATCATATCCATCCCCTAAAAATGCTCTCAACAGCGTTCTTTTCTTTCTTTGCCTCATCTCAATGATGAGCAAAATAAATGTTAATTAGGTAAAGTTAAAATATGTATACTGTGAGCACACAACCTATTAGGATTCACAAGAATATATATTGTTGTTATTTTTTTAAAGCACAAGTTGAGTGTAACCCTAGCTCATTCACGCACTGAAACTAGAATGCAGCACAGAGCAGTGCTTCTAAGCTGAGGTGGAGAGAAGAGGAGGTGCTCATTCTCACCTGGACTGACATGGACAGTGCCAATAAAGGCACTGGATTATTTCCCTATGTTTTGCATTATATTCAGCTAATTCAAAAGGATTTCCTCATCACTTTTCTGTTTTGTTCTGTTGCTGTTTTGTTCTAGTGTTCATAAAAGGGAAATCTGACAAAGAAAGATGGGAAACCAAAATAGTGATAGTTTTTCCTTAAGAAACTTCTCACACAAGAGAAATGATGGAAACTTTTTTTGTTGTTGTTTTGGTGTTAGCAACTGAACGCAGGGATGTTTAACCACCGAGCCACATCCACAGACCTTATTTATTTATTTATTTATTTTTAAAATATTGAGACAGGATCTCACTAAGTTGCTTAGGGCATAAGTTGCTGAGGCTGGCTTCTAACTCATAATCCCCCTGAGCCACTGGGATTACAGGCATGGACCACCATGCCCAGTGATGAAAATTTCTTTTTGTAAAAAAGTAAGTCTTTCTTCTACTGGTGATGACTCCTGGTGATAAGAAGTATCTGATTCTAAATTTGAGTATTTAAATTTAAGGGGGGAAATTAAGAGGACAACACTAACATATTTGCATGATGTTAGAAGCAGAAGAATTTGGAGTCACTGATCCAGTCTTTGATAAAGGATAAAGAATGACACAGTGGAATGTAGCAAGAAAAAGAGAAGTTAAGACAGTTGAAGTCAGAGAATATGATGGGCTGGGATGGCTGAAATACATTTTATGTATTAAGGTGAAAAGTTAATTGGATGTTTTTCTGCATTGCAGTAATTTTTTTTATTTTTCCTTCTTCAGAGGTATCATTCTTATGCATACATTTGTTTATATATATTATTTTGTGTAAATCACTGGAGAACAATTAGTGTGGCTATGAGATTTCATGGAAGACAATAAGGAGTCTAATATATGAAAAAGGGGAGGAAACCAGTCTTGAAAATCAAAAATAATTTAGAGTGGGACAATGTATTTCCAGAGATTATGAATGGGAAATGTAGTATTTAAAGGTGGTACTCAGATCATTTTACCCTGCTGCCCAAACTCCCAGACTTCCTTTTGAACTTGGAATGAAATTATTGAGTCTTGCCATATATTGCAAGGTCCTAACTCCCTATGGAACTGGTGGTTTACCATCTTCTTCTAACTCAAATTTCTTTTTCATTATTTAGCTGTCAACTCTGTTCAATTGTGAGGCTGTTAAATCTTCCAGCTGATGTATTTCTCCATAATCTCAATTAAATCACCCAGCTTTAGTTTAGATTCATTCTCTTTGCTTTCTAAAATTTATCTTGTTTATTTTCCACTTTTCTCACTGAGTTGTACACTGTGAGAGCAAATAACTTGCCTGTCTCTACTTTCAATGCCTTGAACTCTGCTTAGCACATAGTAAGATGAACACATCAATATCTGTGGACCAAATGATTTTTTTACTTATTTCATAATGAACAGCGATGTTCCATTGGACACAGCCTCACTAGTCATATTTATGTATCTACCAATATTTGATGGGCTATTAATAGAAGTAAGAAATAAGACCTGTGGACTCAGCTATTATCATTTTATCATTAGGCATTTCTTATTATTTTCATTTACTATTAATAAAAGACAACATAAATGTGAGAATTTTAGAAAAATGAAGAAATTCACATGTGATAGAACTCAGGTGTTCATTTTATGACTGAGGAAGATAAAGTCTAAATGATCAATGACTGATGTAGCCAGTTAGTGAAAGAACTTTAACTGGATATTCTATCACCTGACGAATGGTCCTGAGACTTTTTTACAAGATAAGGCCTTCAGAGTCCTCCAGAGTCAGTGATCTGCAGTTCTGGAGCCTCTGATTTCTACGTTTTTTAAATTCAGTATGTTACTTTGTAGTTTCCCTATTTGTATTTGAGGAATTCAAATCAGAGAGGTGGCTAAAGGGTTGACATAAGTGAACAGAAAAAACATCTGTTAGAAAGAGAGGGCCTTAGAGGAAAATATTTATGTATTTATATTTGTATGTGTGCATTATTGGTTGGGCTGTTGGAATATTTTAGCAGTCTTTTCTTTTTTTTAATTTGTATTCAGAGGCATGACTATTTCATTGTTTCCAAAGGCAAGTAAACAGTTTCCATCTCAGCATTTATTTTTACAAAGGATATGTGCTGATTGCCTGGGTTCATTATACAGATCCTATGCATAGAAGTTTATTGGAAAATGACTTTTTTCTTTTTTTTTAGTTTTTGGTTTCTTCAATGCATAATTCAAATAACAACAACACTCCCCTCACAGAGGTACTGGAAGGATTAAATGTTTTAACAAATGTAAGAGCTTAGCACAGTGACTGGAGGTAAAGTTGCTTGGTCTAGTACAAGTGTTCCAGTGTGTATAGATGGTGTACACACCAGCTCTGGGGGCTTACATGGTCCAAAGGCCTCTGTGCTTTCTACTCATCATACCGCTCTTATATTCAATCCTGTTTTCGGAAAGAATTGGTCAAGTAATTTATGCTACAAAATGAAGACTTCAAGGGCAAAGGACTGGCTTATAAGTGGTAACTGATAGTGCTAGTAACAGATGAGTCAGCTGTGAGGGATGTATATATGTGTTTCCTTTTAAATGATTGAACATTTATCTAAGACCCAAATCAAATTCCAACATCATCCATTTTGCAAGTTTAGGGCTCCATCATGGGTTTTTTTCACTGAAAACTATAAATGATGTGTGTCCTTATAAACCAAAAAGGAAGCAATATATTCTTAGTCTCAATTCTTAGTTCACACACACAGAGAAAAAGAAAATGAAGGAAAAGACCTCATCAGGGATAATAGAGAAGGTGGCAATCACTTGAACTGCTGGGTGTCTCTTTGTACCCATCATTTCAGATTTCCATGCATCTTTCATCCAACATATGTGCATTGGTAGTGTGATAAGTGTTCTTCTATGCCAAGATGATGATGACTCAAATGAATTAGTTCTTTCTACAAAGACCTTTAACATTTATAGAGGAACCCCTTTATCTGTTGATCCTTGTGGCTAAGAAAGCTTTTCCTTCAGGGAAAGCAAGAGATTGCTCAACAATTTGAATTAGATTGCTTTTACACAAAGACAAGATGCCTCCCAGAGTGATGGACAAAGGCATCAATTTTACATGTCTTTGATTGTATTCAAATTAATGTCTTTGATGTATTCAAACTATTGCTTACCTCCGGGCTCCAGGGACTTACAATGAGTCTCTCTGGCTAGATGTTCAGGTTCTTCTCCACATTTTTCACATGCCACATGCATGGTTTTCTGTTCATCTCTTTTCAAATTTCTTTTTTTTTTTTTTTGGTATTGAGGATTGAACTCAGGGGTACTCGACCACTGAGCCACACATCCCCAGCCCTATTATGTGTTTTATGTAGAGACAGAGTCTCACTGAGTTGCTTATGCCTGGCCATTGCTGAGGCTGGCTTTGAACTGGCAATTCTCCTGTCTCAGCCTCCCAAAGTGCTGGGATTACAGGCGTGAGCCACCATGCCTGGCTTCAAATTTCAAAACATGTCTTCCCAGCCTGGCAGTACATGAGGCTGAGAGAAGAGTGAAAATTCATATTCTCTGAAATTCTGTGCTGGGCCTGCAATTCCTCTTGCTGGTCCAAGACCCAGTAGAATTCAGTATCAAGCCAATTGAGCTTTTTGCTTATATTATCTTTGAAAATCAACTGTAAAAAAACCTGATTCCTGCGCAGGTTTGACTTGGAGCAATACAGAAATTTCCAGCCAAGAAAGAAATGGTATTGATTACTTTGAAGTCATCTTTGCAGGGTGTAGTTGGGGAAATGTTGTTAATTCCTGAGGAAAGATTACGTTGAAATTTTTTGATTACATAGCTTTTTCCCAGTTCTGTTGGCCTCTGTATTGATCAGTTTCACACCTTGATTTATTTATGGATTCATTCAGAAATTTTGGAGAGTGAATTGCATATACAAATTAGAGAAAGGCAATGAGATAAACACAGTAAGAGGGATGTGAATAAGAGCTAGTTGAGATACAAAGAAACAGTATAATAGCCTGGGGGATTAGGGGTTGCTTCAGCTAGAAACAGTCTTAAAGAAAATAAGAAGTAATACAGTGATATTGGGTGTAATATGGACACTCTTCTGTAAGAAATAGCATCATTGGACACTGTCAGGGGAAGCAGAAAAGGCTTCATCTGATTCTGTGGCTTGGATAGCAACAAAACTTGCCACTTTTGTGAGCAAAGAAGAAAACTGCAATTGCTTAGCATAGATATAAGAGGCAGTTGTGGCACCACAGTCCTGAAGCCTCCTGGAATGATTTGAAAGGAATGTGAGAGTCCACAGAGTAGAATAAGGTGAAGAAAGGATGACTGGGGACAGGTACTGTGGCCCTTTATGTAGCCACAATATGAGGCTCTCTGATGAGCTGCCAGGCCCCTAGAAACAATAAAGCAGACACCAGGGAGTTCAAATGATCTGCCCCTGTACTGGGACTAGGTGGTAGAACTACAAATAGATCTCAGAATTTTCAGCTTCTGAGTCGATTTTGTTTTTCTCTTTTATTTAGAGTCCCACAATAATTTATTTTAGCCTCTGCACTGCAGACAGAATTGGGATTTCTACCACTGTCCTTGTATTAGATACTTTCAGAACCAATCTGTTATTTTGGGTTTTCTTTTTCTACCTTTGTAAATAAGTGTTTTTTTTTCCTTTGATGAAAGCCAAAGTACGCCTTTTTAGAGAACATTTTCCACTAAGACTGCATGAGATGATGGTGCATTTCTGGGTGCTGGTATTTTAGCATCATTCTTATGTGTTTTACTTTTCATTTATGAAACAATTTCAATGAGAAAGAGCATAAGATTCCTCTGGGCAATAATTTATTGTCAAGATAAGGCAATACAACTTTATCTCTTCTAGCTGAACATGCAGAGTATTTAAACAGGGCTCTATTTGGTCTCTCGCTTTTAATGTATAATTCAGTTTGAATTAACCTTTAATTCTCTTTTCTATCATGTGTTTACTAAAAGCAAAGTGTTCCCATTGTTTTATTCATCCTATGCTCAATATTTTACACTACTGTTTCTTTTATCTTGCAAATTCTATCAAAATACTTATTGCATTAATGATCAATTTCAGATTTTTAAAAATAGGATATATGAGAAGACCTAAGACCTTTTGCTCGAGGACAGATATTATCCCTAACTGGATCAAGTTGAAAAGCATATGAGGTGTTGCCAGTGGGCATGTAGGAGGGACACAAAGTGCAAAATGAGAAACTTACTCTTTCCATTGCTGCCTGTCTGCCCCTGGGATATGCTAAGCTTATTCATTTGCTCAGGACAAAAGAAAGTCAGCACATATTGTTATCAGTAAAAGGAACTGCAAAAGGGTATGGAAATTCACCTGCTTATGAATATCTCCCTGCCTTACCTTTCCTGAAGTGGAATGCTTTCAATTCAGGAGTTCAGAAAATAACAACTGCACAAATGAAGCAGGCCAGGATGAAATGCCTCAAATTTGGAGGAATTTGGAGAAGGAAGGAATACTTACGGTTTTATATTAATCAGTTATCCCAATGTGGATTTTTTTTTCTTTTCTTCATTCTTCATCTCCACAATCTTGGAGAAACAAACACTTATAAACATGTCAGAATGAAATCATGGGTCAAATTGTTGAAATGGAGAATAAAAAAGTCAACAACATAAAATTCTTAGATTTGTTGCCATTCTAGAGATGAAAGCATAGTGTGCTAGCAATGAGGTGCTGACCCAGGGTATATGCGCAGGCTACTCACACATCTAGAAAGGTGAGAAATTTGGTGAATTCAAGATAATTGAACAAATACAATAAAAATGTCATTCTAAGTTTTCTAAGGTTAAGATCCTTTGAGTATATCTAGAGAATAATTGAGGAATCCAAAGGCTTAGAAAAATAACTCGAATTATTTTGTTGATTTATTTTGAGTGTAAGCACATTAGTTCTCTAATTTTAGGCTCTTGATATGTTAAATAGAGATAACATCTCCTTTTCCCTCATGAAAGAATTATACAGATCAATTGGAATTTTTATTTGTTAAATTGCTTAGCATAGTATCCATACTGTAAGATGTCAGTTAGTAGTTAGTATAAAGAATAAGCATGTTCAATTTTTAAAATTAGATCACACAATCTATGGCATACAAAAGCTGATTATAACTACAGGATGTGGAATGGGAGAAAGTCAGAAGTTTCCTAGATCAAATGGTAGACAGATCATTTATGTCAAAATTAGGGACGCTGTAGGAATTCAAAGTTTGGACCAAGACAAGAGAATAGTTACATGTTAGCTATATTGCATTTGATGTATGAAGAAAAAGTAGAAATATCTTGCAGAAAAATGGAAGTGGAAGTCTGATGCTTACAGAACTGGTTATGCCAGAGGCAAAACTCTGGTAGTCATGACTTTAAAGCTGATGGTAAAAATGACAGAAACTTATAAAATTAATACAAGAGAAAATGTAGATAATTGGCTTTCTGTGTTGTCTACACAAAGGTACTTAAATTGTAGAAGCCTCTGTGTTTGTTTTCTAATCAATATTTCCTCTTACACTGTGGAAATTTCCCTTGTTTAATTAGGTTTGCCATTCTAATCTAATGCTACATGAAGCATATGATTTGAGACAGAAACCAGAAAAGGGAAGCCTGCCATTGCTGACATTGGAGGCTCTCTGCAATATGTGCCTGATGAGAAGAGAAAGTCACTAGGATACCAGAAGAGTAAGGGCACCATAACCTCTTCTATTATATCAAGGTTCCTTGGACTTGGGAAGGAAATGCAGCCAGGAAGCTCCTTGTCAGAAATGGCTGTGTTGATAGCGAGGGCTTAAAAAAAGATTTTTACCACCCCTGTGGTGTGGAGGTACAGTTGCAAGTCCACACACAGCAGTGTGCAGGGATTTCCAACAGGGCCAGAGGAACCAAGGACTCTTGTGAGCAGACACAGAGATGGATAAAACAGCAAATTTAAGGATCAGTCACCAAGCCCTGATGTGTTAGTACTTGTCTCAGTAGATGTAGTCTTAGGTCTAGAAAAACCTTCCAAGCTTGGATCAAATATCAGAGTAAAAAAGGAAAAACCTGAAACTACTTGGGATTGTCTTCCCACTAAAATCAAAAAGGGGTCAATACTGAAACCATATTCAGTTATCCAGAAACCAAGATGGGATATTATTTTTATGGTATGAAATTTTCAACATTAAATTCAACCAATCAGAATCTAAAGAGATGGTGACAAACCAGTCATCTTTTATCAACACAAATGAACTAACTTCATAGGTTATTCTGATGCAAAGTCACCAAGAAATAATCTCGGTAAACACTTATGCTAAAAAGTGTACAGAATGGCACAGCATGCAATATATTGAACAGAGGTCAGAAAGGAAAGAAGACCAAGAAACCTCAGTGTCTGGGAAGAGATTAGAGCAGGATTTCCCCAGGGTGATGGGAGGGTTGCAGAGAAAGCAGTCAGAGGTCTTTATGCTATGCAGTAAAGTAAGATATGGGTGGGGAAAGTTGTGGAAGTAGACTGTCAATTCTTCTGACAACTTAAGTAGGATTAAAAAAGCATATATGATTAAAAAAAAAAAAGACTAAGGGAAAGGTCCTTGTCTTTCTTTTGTTTGTTTTTTTAAATCTTATTTTTAAAATGATAGAAATCTTTAGCATATATTGTGTCTTATGAGAAAGATCTTATACATAATTTAAAGTTTGAGAAGTGAGGGCATAGCTAACATATAAATAATTATCTAGCATTTATTTACATAATATATACTCTCCCTATACTTGTTTAAAATGCTATGTATATACAAATATAATTTTTACCAAAAACTCTACAAAATAAATATTGTCATCATAATATTCTTAAAGGAAAGCACACACATACACACATACACACTAACACATTAGGACATGGCTTCACACTGCTAAGAATGGAGAAGGGCAGCATGTTCCCTGAATAAGAAGATATCCTTGGAATAGACAGAATGCACCTTATTCTTGGGAAGAAGTAAACGGAGCTTAAAAAGTGTATTAATCTTTCCAAATGAAGAAAAGAGACATTAAAATACTTTTGTTTTTTATCCAGGTTCCACTCAGTAAGAAGTAAGATGCCTGCTGATCATCAGCAGATAAGATTGAATTGAGGGGTTGATAAGGTTGAAACAGACTCATGGTTTAAAGTCATAAATAATCTCTACCTTGTGTACAAGTAAGCACAGAGTAAGTGTTCAATACATTATTTTTTGATTCAGTTTAATATTATAATATTTTATCTTGAATGAAGAGATGTCTTTGGAACTTCTGAAAAACAAAATGAAGGCAAAATAAACCTATGCTTTTTCTGCTTGTCATAGTATATAGGATATGCAATAATTTTAGCTCTGCATGAGATGTATTTTCTGTATGAACACAAACATACATATATTTATTCTGTTCAAATCAATAAGCACAAAGAAGCTGGATTCTATGAGATGGATGCATGCTGGCTCCTTCAAAAGAGATCTGCAATTGCTGTGCTGAAGTATACTGGGTAAATGTATATTTTTTTAAGATTGTTTAAATTTGACAGCTCTGTCAAAATACCCCTTGACACTCTCCTCACCCAAACTCTCCCTAAAACTGTTGGTACTTTGACAATGTGCAGACTTCTTCCTTCAGTTGGTCTATTTTTGAGGTTTTAGAAATGCCAGTGAAAATTAGAAACAAAAACCAAAAATAGCTATTCAACCCAAAAGATAGCCAGTGTTCAGAAGAGATTAAAATTTGAAGGTTGGAAATAAAATGCCTTAGACTTAGAAGTAGGATTGAGTCCCATTTTAATAAAAACTTCATCCAAATAGTTTGATCATATGCCTTTCTTGGTTCTTCTAAAATTTTTTCAGAATACTCTATATTCTTTAAGCTAGCAATGAAAACATCCAGCTATTTCATTCTAACTGTTGGAATTGGGGAAAATGGGGAGGGACATTTAATTCAAAATCATGTCTACTTAATGAATATATGTATAAGCTTTAGTGAGTTGTTTAATATCTTTGTATGTCATCTTATTTATGACTACAAAGAGCATAAGATTTCTGCTTTGGAAAATGGATTAAAAATATATGCTATGGGGCTGACATTGTGACTTAGTGGTAGAGCTCTCACCTAGTGTGGGTGAGGCACTGGGTTCAATCCTCAGGACCACATAAAAATAAAAATAAAGGCATTATGTCTGCCTACAACTAAAAAAATTTTAAAAATATGCTATGGTTTGTTTTGGTTTTAATATTAGATGTCCCCCCAAAGCTCATGTGTTAAGCAATACAAGAGAGTTTAGATGTGAAATGATTAGGTAATGAGAGTTTTAAACTAATCAGTGCATTAATCTCCCAATAGAGATTTAACGACTTGGTAACTGTAAGCAGGTAGGGTATAGCTGGCAGAGATGGGTCATTGGGGATTTCCTTTGGGACATATATTTTGTCCTTGGTGAGAGAAGGTTCTCTCTCTCTGTTTCCTGGTGCCATTCCTGAGCTACTTTTCTCCGCCCATTCATCCACTCTGATGTTCTGCCTCATCTCCAGTCCTGAGGAATGGAGCCAGCTTTTTATGGTCTGAGACCTCTGAAACTGTGAGACCCAAATAAACTTTTTTTTCTCTAAAACTGTTCTGTTGGGTACTTTGGTCATAGCAATGAAAAAGCTGACTAGAGCAACCATTAAGTTTTATGTGCTACAAGTTGATCCCTGGTTTGGTGACGTTGAGGTAGAAGAGCACTTAAGATGTGAGGCCTAGTGCAAAATAATTGTCATGTGGGCTCCATGCTCATGAATGGATTAATGCTGCTTTCAAAGAGTGGTTTGGTCTCACAGGAGTGAGTTAGATCTTACCAGATAGGTGGTCATAAAGTGAGAATGACCCATATTTTAGTCAGCTGTGCATCACTGTGTACAAAATTCCTAAAAAGAACAACTTAGAGGAGAAAAAGACAATTTGAGGATGGTGGTTTCAGAGGTTTCAGTCTATGCTGTGGGCCCAACGTAAGGCAGCTGATCATGGAGGAAGAGCCCAGCAGAGGGATACTGCTCAGTTTGTGGTGGCGTCAGGAAGGTTTGGAAAAGGACTGAGAAAGAGAGAGGAAGAGGCTACAGGGAAAATGCACCCTTCCTGGACACTCTACCAATGATCTACTTCCTTAAGCCATACCCCACCTGCCTACAGTTACCACTCAAGCAGTCCATTCAAATTAGGATAGATTGATTAGGTTACAACTCTCATAATTTAATCTTTGCTATCTCTGATATTGCTGCATTAACAGGAGATTTAGGGGGACACCTCATAACTAAACCATAATATCCCATGTGCTTGGTCCATTCTGCATATGACTGGTTCTTTTTCAGTTACTCTGACATACCCAGATTCATCCAAGGACACTGGCACCATGATGTTTGGACCCTATGACCACCAGAATCATGGCTAATAAACCTCTTCTATTTTAGTTAGAATCCAGCCTCAAGCATTTTGTTAAAGAAACAAAAAACAGATTAATTCAATATATTTCTTTATTTTTCCTGATAAGAACCAAAAAACCCTGGGGTGTATATTTTGGAAATAAAAACAAGAAAATTTAAAGATAGAAAAAATGGAGACCTTCTAGAGGTTTCAAGGTAAGGAGCAATATAACAATGAATTCTCTGGGTGTTCTTTTTGCTTCACATACCATAGATATGGATGGAAGAATCTGTAAACAAAGAAACACTACAAGGCTCGTACAAAAAGTTTATTCTTCATAGTCAATGAATTAAGAAAAGGGAAATCTACAAACCTATTCATGTTTTGGACAGTAGACACTCTACACTAGCACTATGAAATCATTTTGTCCTCACTCATCACTTATTTAACAGAAACTGAATAGAGAGCCTAGGATTCCACTCTCACCAGACTTTAACACAGCATCCAAACCATTCTATGGTGCTTTCAGAGAGATCAAGGATATTCATCCCTGCTGGATAGTAATATGTCACTGCCATTTTGGTATAAATGGAGACCTTGTATACATTCTAGACTTCTAGCCACATCAAACTATAGGTAAGCCACTCTCTCTCCATGTTGAAAAGGTGTTTCGGAAGACTTTGAGATTTTCACCATACATATACTTTCATACTGTTAAATCAGGACACATGATATAAAAAGTGACAAGGTATTTCAGACCCTCTCAGCCAGGGTGAGATCAGTGGTAGTCTAAAGTACACTACCACCCAGAAATAATGAATTGCATTTCCCCCAACCTCAGGTGTTATTGGAGGTTAAGTAGAAAACCCCATTTGGTAATTCCAAAGCAGCCCTACACTTCCCTGCTGGTGTGGTATTAGAAAAAGCCAGTTAAACAAATGAATTAACATAATCCAG
The DNA here is from genome assembly GCA_004024805.1 of Geosciurus inauris. Taxonomy (NCBI): domain Eukaryota; kingdom Metazoa; phylum Chordata; class Mammalia; order Rodentia; family Sciuridae; genus Geosciurus; species Geosciurus inauris. Next base: position 84,281 of record PVHX01006166.1, on the reverse strand, counting down.
AATATCATAAAGTAATATCCTCAATATAAGATTGCAAATGAAAATCCCTCATCATGTCAGGAATTAAGGAAATCTCAATTTGAATAAGAAGGACAATCAAGAGATCTATCAGTTTCCTATTGTTGCTGTAATAAAATACCATAAACTTAGGGGTATAAAACAAATAAATTTGTTATCTTACAACTGTGGAGTTTGGAGCCCATAATAGCTCTTTCTGGACTAACAAAATGTTGACAAAACTGCATTCCTTAGAGATGTTTCAGGGGGGAACCCTTTCCTCCCATTTTCAAGGCTCTAGAAATTGACCAAGTTCCTTGTTTACATTCTCTTTCCATCTTCAATGTCCAGTTGCATCTTTCTAATACTGAATCTACCTAACATTCACTCTTCTTTGCCTTCCTCTTCTACTGGTAAGGACTATGATGACTCCATTGGATGCACCCAGACATCTCCTCATCTCATCATCTGTGGGTTAAGAGACTTAACTTCACCCGCAACCTTGTTTTCTCTCTCAATATTATTCTCCACTGAAGGGAAAAGCATCAAGTATAAGAACTCTTTGAAGTTCTGAAGACTATTTTCTTTAGTCATTGCTCTTGTTGAGATGATAATTAAAGACTCCTGGATAGATGGTAAACATGCCTACTGGATATAACCTCTTGAGATTTCTTCCTCCAAAATAAGTTATCTTCCTTAAATATAAAGCTAAAGAAGCACAACTACAAAATAAAAAGTGCATCCTTTTTGAGATGGCATGCACCCTTATGTGGGCTTCTATAAGGAGGAGCAGCAACACCTACCATGAATGATTCATTCAGTAATCTCTCTGTAGTGTGAAACAAGGCGTGATAGAACTGAAAGGAGACACAGACAAATTCACAATTATATTTAGAGAACTTAATTTTCTGATAACTGATGGAAAAAATAGGCAGAAAATCAGGAAATACATATAGGAAAACAATCAACCAACAGGACCTAACTGATATTTATAAAATGTTGCATCCAACAGCTACAGGATGCACATCTCAAGCACTTGCAGAACATAAACCAAGACAGACCATATTGTGGGCCATAAAATAAACCTCAACAGACTTGGAAACATTGAAATCATACACTGTATTCTCTGACAACAAGGGAATCAAACCAGAAATCAATAAAAGAGAGATTATATATAAAAAAGAAATAATAGCACACACCTCTAATCCCAGCACTTTGGGAAGCTGAGCCACTAGAATTGTGAGTTCAAAGCCAGCCTCAGCAACAGTGAGGTGCTAAGCAACTCAGGGAGACTCTGCCTCTAAATAAAATACAAAATAGGGCTGGGGATGTGGTTCGAGTGCCCCTGAGTTCAATCCCCGGTAGGAAAAAAAACAAAAAAAACCCCTCTTTGAAACCAAATTATGTTTGAATAAATTGATCCATGGGTCAAAGAAAATATCTCAAGAGAAACTAAAATATACATTGAAGAGACTGAAGATGAAAAACCAACACAGCAAAACCTGTAGGACACAGCCAAAGAAGTGCAGAGAAGGAATTTACAACACTAAATAAAATTAGAATAGTCTCAAATAAATGCCTAAACTCCCACACTGAGAACTAGAAAAAATAGACAAGTAAATTAACAAAAAGAAAAATGAATCCAAATCAAGCAAAAGAATGAAAATAAAACAGTAAATAACAAAAAAATGTTTAAAATAGAAAACAGTTATTTCAAAAGCTGATGGCAATGCCTGGCATGGTGGCACATGCCTGTAATTCCAGGGGTTTGGGAGACTGAGGCAGCAATAATGGAAGTTCTAACTTTGCAAAATGGCAAGAAAAGGAAAGGAAAGGTATGAAGGTGAGGTAAGAAAACACAAAGCTATCTATTTGCAAATGACATATATAAAATACCCCCAATTTTAGAAAAGTGTCTTCAAATTAAAAAATAATATCAACAAGATAATGGGATATATGATAAGAACATGAAAATCAATTTTTATTGTACAAAATATCCAATATCACACATCAGAACTGACATTAAAAATAGTATATACTTTTACTTAATAAAAAATTAAGTCCTGAGGTACAAATATAATAAAAGGCATAAAGAACTTTGTACTGAAAATCATAGAACAATGATGAGATAAATGAAAAGATCTAAGTGAATGGATTGTCTTTCTCTCAGGATAGAAAATTTGTACACATCTAATACAATTTATGTCAACATTCCAACAATATTTTTAATAGATTTATGCAAGATAATTGTAAAATTTATAAAGAAATGTAAATTGACTAGAAGAGATAAAAGAATTTTGAAAATGGAATAAGAAATGGGAAGGATGTTTATTATATGGCTAGAATAATCAAGAATGTATATAATTGGCAGAATTATATACATATAGATCAACTGAACAAAAAGAGAACCCAGAAATAGACCATTTCAGATATACTCAAGCGATTATAGACAAAAGTGCAAAACAATTTAATAGACGAAGTAGAATTTTTTCAACAGATAATACTGGAGAAATTCCATAGACGAAAATAAATAAATAAACCTCTACCTAACGTAAAATCATATATAAACATGAACAAGAAATAAATCATAGACTTAGGTATATAACATAAAACTTTATAACTTTCTCATCTTTACAGGAGAAACACCTTCAGAAAGCAGAGCAAGGTAAATAATTCTAGGAGTTAAGGAAAAAAACAACAAAAAGTGATCCTTTGGGTTTTATCAAAGCTAAAATCTTTTGTTCTATAGCAGAACGTTTGATGAGGATAATAGTATAAGCTGTAACTAGGATAAAATGTTTATAAATCATACATGCAATGAAAAAACAGTACATAGAATACACTAAGGTTTTTCAAAGCCCAAGAGTGAAACTCAAATATTGAATTAAAAAATAGGCAAAATATTCACCAGAGTTTATCTGGATCTCACACAAACACATGAAATATGTTCAACATCATTAAGCATTGAGGACATATGAATTTGACCACATGGACATACTCATAAAAGTGAATAAAGTTAAAATTTAAAAAAATATTGACAATACCAAATGCTATTGAGGATGCAGATAAATAGTACCATATTTTTCATGGGAATGTGTAAGGGTACAGTCACTTTAGGTGATATTTCCTTAAAAACCTACATATGCAACTATCAAATGACCCAGCAAATTAGTCTATTTGTTATTTATCTCAGACATAAAAAATTACACTCACAGAAGATATTGTATACAAATATTAACACTAACTTTGTTTTGTAATAGTCTAAAACTGGAAGCATTTAGATATCCATTTAACAAGGGAATAGTTAAAGTGCAGTATATCCATAGCATAGAATACTATGCTGAAAAGGAATGATCATTGATATAAACAATGATTTGCATGAACCACCACAAAATAATGCTGAGCAAACAAACAAAACTTGTCCATGAAAGATTGCAAAGTATCTGATTACGTTGTAAGAATGTTATATAAATGGAAATTGACAAACTCACAAGAATGAAGAACAGATTATTTGTTGCCAAAAGTTAAAGAGGGAGGTAAGTGTGCACGGAAGATGAGTGTGGCATCTGGGACAGCTCTGAGGAAGCCTTCTGATGACAGATATGCTGTGGACCTTGACTGTATCGTTATTAATGTCTTGGTTGAGCAGTGTACCATAAGTGTACAAACTGATATTATTGGAGAGAACTGAGAGATGGATACATGTTATCACTGTGTTATTTCCTGCAAATGTATGCAATTCCATAAATTTTAAAAATTTGTTTTAAAGTTTTTAATATTCATTTTAAATAAGATAATCTACTCTGTAGGTTCATTGTCAGAATGAAATACTATATTTAAAAGTGCTTGCTTGAAGCTCAGTACTTAAATGAACTCAGTTTATCTGACTTTCTTTTCTTTTCTCTTTTCTTACCACTCTATAGGTGCATTTAACTTGCAAACTAAATTTTCCTCCCAATGGGATGAGAATATATACTATGCCTTTCACAACCTCTCAACTTCAGTGAACTTCAGCCAGGACCCTTCAGGGGGAGGGCCTGTCCAGACAAATTTTGAGTGTCTCAGGAGCAGAATTGGCACTTTGCATAGAAAGCACATGAAATTTCCTAAAGCTGTTAGGACCAGAGGTTAGATTTTGATAGCATCATTGCTTTCAAAGGATGGGAGGCAAAAAGCTCTGGATCCTTCCTTTCTAAACACCTTTCCTTCCTAAAATAAATTTGCTGAAGTTCTCATCTGAGATTTTTCTTTAACAAATGGATACATGAATGGGCATGTGTGTGCTTGTGTATAGGTGTATTTTGATAAAAATAAAATTTCTCAAAAGGCTTATACTCTTTTGGTGATTGGAACACACAGTTCTTATGGAGTCCCCTTCCTAATCAATTATTTCTGCCCTCATGAGAATGCTATAGAACCTTTTTTTATCCTCACTAATGACACTCCTAAACATAACAATAGTAGTGAAACAATAGTTACATGCATTCACCTATATTCAACAGTTGCATATGTCAGACCATTTTATGCCTACAAACTCTAGTTGATTAGTTTATTGGAGTTTTTTTTTTCCTTTTGCATTTTTCATCCAAACAAATTGAGTTTTAGATATTATAAGAGGTTTCCCAAGGTCAGTGTAGTTAGTGGTAAATTATAATCCAGATCTGACTGAGGAAAATGAGATTTAATTTTTTGCCACCTCAGACAAATTTCCTTTGTGCATTTTCCCCCAAGGCTAATTCGTTCACTCATCTCATCCCTGTGCAAATGGTAGAACAAGACACTACACCTGGACACAGGAACATACAGCCTTTCTCTGTATTGTACAATAGGTTTTCGCCTGCCTACTCAGGTCTTCTTTCTTCAGAACCCTTCAGAGGGTGTTAAAATGTGGTGGCTCTAATCTATTTCTTCTTCCACCTGAAGAGATTCCTCATTCAAGGCAAACCAAGCAACCAGCTCTCTATATCTCTAAATTTGGTAGAGATTCCAAATTTTCATTCCTAGGGTTCAATGAGCAGTCATGTGCACCTCAAGAGGGTAAAACGAATTCCCAAACTGCATGATGTATATATGTATATAAGTTTATTCAACCTCTTTTGGGAATACTACTTTTTTCTGTTTTGCTCAAACCTTTCCACCTGCCAGGGATGGATGCTACATTCAGCTGTGTGCTATAGACATAGTAAAGGAGAGACCATACCACCTTAGGCCTGTGCTCCCACATCAGCATCGAGCTTCCAAATATCCTTTCCCAGACAATGACACTGTTGTTCCTTTATATGCCATATGAGAAGAAGTCATCAAACGCCCATTTATTAACAGAGGACGGTTTCATGAGTTGCCTAGGGCTTTAGTGTCCATGTTTGCTTACACTTCAAAGTAATAGAGTCATTTATTTTTTTTATAGCTGCCCAGCAATTTTAGGTAACACTTTTATATCTTCTCTCTTGTGAAGACATCAGTGCTTTTATTCAGCCTATACCAAGGCAGACAGCCCCTTTTACAGCAACCATTGGGGAAATCACTGATTTTGATAGATTCTGGTTCTTTCCTCCATCTTCAGTTCATACTTTTTATTTAAAAGAAAAAAAAAAGCCTCAATGGGCTTAGAACTTCTGCTGGGAATATTGAAACGCCAAAGAAACATGCTAAAAGGATAAGAGAGGCAGTCCTCCTGATTTCATTAGACATCTGAGAAGAAACTAGAAATTAAAAATAGAAGAAATATGCAACATCTCAATGCCAGTCATTGTCCTGCTCAGATCCCCTATCCCTACAGCCCTTTCTCTGTATGAATTTCTTAATGAGATGTTTCAAACATAATTTTTGAAAAATTTTTAATTAGTAAAATCCATAGTGTTTTTTTTGAGGCTCAGTAAAATAAACTGCACAATTGACAGCATAGCGTCCAAGGTTCTTTCTCTCCTGGACCCTGTAGTCTCTCTCGTCCATTTCGCATGACTTTCTTCTTTACTCCACCATCCCTATATTATTATCATCTATATTATTATTATCCCTTATTTATTGGTTATAAATAAGCTCTAACCAAGTAGATTTCTTACAAATCATAGTGCTAATTTACTGAATGCCTCATGCTTATTTCTCAACTTTTGTACATGGAGGCAAAATCTGACTTTGGAACTTTCCTTTCCACTTGTATATTTAAGATTAAATTAGTGGTCTTCATTTATGGAATTGTTGGTAGGAAATAATAGGGTAGATATTGAATGGATGAGTCTAACCATCTTATAATCAGAGTCAGGCTACTAGCTTGTGGTTGGACTTCTCTGTGGTACGGGGTTTTAATACAGGCTTGATAACGTGTGATAATTGCCTAGCATGCTAGAAATTCTGATTCAATGAGAAATCACAGCATAGTACCTTCCCCCAAATATTTATCATGCTGGATGAAGCACACACACCCCCAACAAATACCCCACACACAAAATTCAAGTCTCATTCATTCATTCAAAAATGTTTACTGAATACCTACTTCGTGTTCAGTCTTGTTTAGCTGTTGTGGATATGGCAATGACATATGTCATACTAAGGTCTACTCTTGGTAAAATTTCATTTAGTGGAAAAATGGAAATAATCTAGTTGACATGCATTTTGTAGTATCCAGAAGTGATAATATATAGGCCTGAGAAGCTACTGTAGATTGTCTTGACCCCACACGGTTTCCAGCAGATGAGGACATAGCTTGTCTGCTGTGGTGGCCATTAAAGGGCCTTGCTAACTTCTTTAGTACCTACTATAGTATTTCCTATCTTTAACCTACATTCCTTCTAGTCCAATTTAAATCATTCCCTTGGGTTCTTCCTTTTAGAACCTGAATTTTGAAAGATTCAAAGGGCATATGGAATCTTAGAAAGTTCAGGAAAAAGGTTGAAGAATGGTGCTTGTCCAATTTAAAGTATGGAAGAATTGGGGAGTAAGCAGAAAGCAATTATATAGTTGGCAAGGTACCAGGGTGGTGGGGTCAGCACCTCCACACCGCCTTTCCAGCAGCTTCTGCAAACATTTAATAATGATTGATTGCAAGGTTGTTATTTACAGGTCTAACTTTCACCTATGTGGTATTCTATTTAATAAAAAAAAAATTTCATTAAGAACACCGGCTAATCATCTGCTTCAACTAATTTAAAAGGAAAAATTCTAATAGTATTTTTACAGTTTTATAATTTGGTACATATTATGAGTTTTAATTAATGTCTTAATTAGATGCCATTATCTACTCTTGGGCACTGATACATTATTTGAAATCAGGCCTTGATTACTATATTGATATGTGTTCCTTTGCTTTTTTATTATCTCTTCTTTCTTTTCTTTCTTTCTTTTTTTTCAGTTTCAAAAAGAAAGAAGCTAGTATATTTTTTCTGTTTAGGAAAACATCCCTGCACCTAAACATTGCCTTTTTTTAAAGACATTTTCTGGATTGCCATCTTTACCACTGCCCTAGCATTTCTTTCCTGTGTGTCTCTCATTTTCTTGAGACTGATACCGGGAATTGATGTGGATATTCAATCCCTTATTAGGTACATACTGAATGTCATCAGATTCTGTGTGGTCAGTAAGGAGGCAGATAGGGTGAAATCCAGAACCTGAATGGAGAATAGAGAACATGTATAGAAAAAAAGTCAATGAACTACAACAGGACATTTCAGAATGGCAATACAAAAATCCCCATCCCTGACTCACAAGGATAGACTGTTTTTCGACATCATTTTCAACACCACTTTTGCTGTGAAAGCAAAGTGAGCCTGATAAGTAAGTGGAGGTAGAAGCTAAGGCTAGTGACCTCTGCAAAAATACATGATTACATGCTCCCTATGTGAAGCGCGGAAAACAGTCTGTGTTGATTTGGGTGCTCATGACTTAACTCCTCAACTAAATGAAAAAGGAAAATCATTTTCTTTCTGTATGTTTTGTACAAGTAGTTGTAATAAGATAAAATCCTATTTTATAAAAATACAAGTACCAGATAATCATAGAGGAATCAGGCTGAAGCTGGAAATATGTAGTAGAGTAGAGGAGAAGGTTACAAAGAGATTATTTATAAAATGTTTATGAAAAATGTATTAGTCCTTGTGATGTGTATGGTTGACTGCTGTCTGTCTTGGATCCTATTCTCTATCCATTTGACTACTAGGATTAAGATGGCTGGACAGGTAAAGCTATATTTTAGGTAGAGATCCAAATTTTATATAGACTTGACCAATCAGATAGAGTTCCATCTCTTTATTTCTTTTTTATTCATGTATTATAATTATACATAATAATGGATTCATTATACCATATTTGCACAGGTGCATAACATAATATGATATAACCAGTAAACTCTCTTATGGTATAATTCTGATGGGATTATAATTCTTTTGATTCTTACCACCTATTCCTCCTAACTTTGGTTATTTAGAATAAAATCTCAAATCATATCATTTTGTCTGTAAACAGGTCAGCAGTGTGTATTTGTAAGAGCAAATGAATTATTTTTCATTTTAAATAACTATCTTGCTGTGATCAAATCTCTAAATAATTTAGCAATAATCATTTTACTATCTTCAGTGATTTGGATTGTACACAAATTTCCCTAATGGTCATTTTTGAAGATTTACTTGCTCGCTTGTTTAAATTTGGATTTCAAAAGCATGTCCATTAGCTAAAGTGTCTCCCAAGACCTATCTGAATTATTTATTTCTCTTCTACTTCCTTTTATTTTCCCTTGCAACTATTTGTATAAAAAACCAGATAGGTGTCATGCAAAGTTCTCATAGTCAGCTCCCTAGTCTCATTTAACATGTTCTCTATTCCTATAAATTGGCGTTTACATTTCATAAGCCTTATGGAGCTCTTAGCAAGAGTACTTCATATCTGGGTTCTATATTCCCATCAGAAAACACATGCTGTACAGCAAACTCTGAGGTGACATTGGCAGCACTGAACATTGATGATCACTGTCTAGGTGAATTAATTTATTAGGGACTGAAAATGAAGTATCTTAATTTTGTCTCTTTTTGTTCATTAGTTTGAACATTTGTGAAGTGAAAAAAAATAATTCTTCATCTATTATTTGGACATCTTGAAGTATTGTGCATGTAGATAAAATTGAGTATGCTTTTTTGTTACTTTACATGTGAATTTTTAAATTGTTATTTATTTTTCTGGTACCTGCAAATGAATTCATGAATTTAATAATTATCATGTGCATCAGTTATTGCTAATATTAATTATCACTGATGTACAAATAGCTCAATCTTTAGCCAGTGGTATTTTTTATTAAATAGGTTTTTAAATTATTTTATTAAAATTAGTCTTTGTCATTTGGTAGGTTCTGACCTCATGTTTTTCTACTTGGTCTTTCCTCCAGAGTCTGGGTTCATTTTAGTAGGAAATTATAATTAAGAGCACAAGTTATATCCTAGAGTTTCTTATTTTCACTGGTTTGGTATTTCTTCCTAGTCTTTTTTCTGGGAAAGCTTTAGAAATACTCATTTCTATCGAGAGTTAAATTACATCACAAGTTCATAGTGGTATTTCTAATTCAAACTTAGTCTTGACCCCATCTCTTACCTCTTTCCTTTATCCTGATTCTTGATGACACCAAGAAAATTCCTCATTGCTTTATTTCATAATGTATCTGTAGTTGTCTCAGCATAGTAATAGCAATGCTGCCTTCAGCATTATGACTAAATGCTAATAGTTAGCATTGTTTTGTTTTCCTTTTTATCTTTTTCCTTACTGTATAATATACTAGCATAAGGGCAACATTATTGTGTTTTACATAAATTGCAATAATTTCTCTGGGTTTAATTATGTCACCAACTTAATATGCATTTAGATGTTGTTTTTGTAAGTTTTTTTAAGACCTGACAAAAGACCTGACAAGAATAATTAGAGGAGGAAAAGTTTATTTGAGGGTTCATGGTTTCAGAGGTCTGGGTCTGTTCTTTGGGGCCTGAGGTGAGGCAGAGCATCATGACAGAGGAAACTGGCTCAGAATGTGACATCAGAAAGTGGAGAAAGAGAGAGAGAGAGATTTCCCTCTGCTATGACCTACATTGCCATTAATTCAGAAACCAGTGAAGGGCAAAAGGGAATTGAGAAAAGACAAAAAAGACATAGGAGAAAAAGCTGGGATAAGGTGAGACACTGCACTCTGATGGAGGAACAGTGACCTAGAGCTGGCACAGCACATTTATCATACAGGGTCTCACAATCAGGAAGTTAAAAACTATAGAGACACTGTTCTTGTTGCACTAGAAAGTTACAGGACAAGAAACATTTTGTAGCTATTCTACTGTTGTAATGTGGGGAGCTTCCTCTGGCACCCAGGAAGTATATTGTCATCAAAATTCCTACTAAGCCTAAAGGTATGGAAGTTACAGCACTAGTAAAACATTGTGATTTTTTTATCATGCTCAGAATTCTCTTACCCTGGGAGCTGGAGTCTGAGCTCAAGATCAAGAGTGATATAACTGTGCTTTTGCACAGAGCCTCTTTGGGCAAGGCATTACCATGAACAATACTGATCTGTAGCTTTGCACAGGAAGTTCCCAGAGCAAGTACACCACAGTCACAAGGCAATCAGAGACCCTGATACAAACCACAGTTTCCCACACTCCTCACCATGAACAAAATATATACCCCAAAGGCACATCCTCATTGACCCAGCTCCTTCAACCACATCCTACTTGCCTATAGTTACGGCCTAGTTAATCCTTATCAGGGAATCAATTCATTGACTAGGTTATGGCTTTCATAATCCAATAGTTTCACCTCTAAACTTTCTTGTATTGTCTAACACATAAACTTTTGGGGGATACTTCACATCTAAACCATAACTGATATCTTTATTTCAATTTTCTGTTTCTTTGGCTATTATTTTATTTTATAATTTCATAAAATATTCATATGGTTGCAAAGTCATATCTGTGAAATAGTCTCTATTCAGAGAAGTCTATCTCCTATTACTACCCCATCCACCCTTTTCCCTTTTGCTCACAAAGAACAACTTCTGTTTAATTATATGTTTCATTGATTTTCTCATAAATGTAAGCCTGGTGCATTTGTGTGTCTGTGTTGTGCACTTGTGTACAGTATGGACAATAATAGTAAATTATTTATAGTAAACTATGCAGTTTTCTCCACATGCTTGCTCTCTTTTATTCAGGCCTCACTCACAATATCATGTATAGCATTCCCCATTCCTTTTTATAACTGATTATAGTCCTATCTGCAGATTCACCAGAATTTATTCAATCACCTAATAATGGACATTTGGGTTTATGATGGTTTGGATGTGAGGTGTTCCCCAAAAGCTCATGTGTGACACAGCAAGAACTTTCAGAGGTAAAATAATTCGATTTTAAGAGCTATAATCTAATCAGTGGTCTTAGCCACTGATATGAATTAACTGGGTGTTAACTATAAGTAAGTAGTATGTAGATGTAGACAGACAAGTAGGTAGCTGGTTATGTGTGCTTTCAGGGTTTACATTTTGGTGAATGGAGCTCTCTCTTTCATTACATTTGGCAAATGGAGCTCGCTCTCTTTCTGCTTCCTGGTTGTCTTGTCCTGAGCTGCTTCCCTCCACCATTCCCTTCTTCCATGTTGTTCTGCCTTAGCTTGGGCCTAAAGCTATTGGCTCAGCTGACCATGGACTAAGCCTCTGAAGTCATAAGTGAAAATAAACTTATCCTCCTCTATTTTTTTTTTTAGGTATTTTGGTCACAGCAAGGAACAGCTAAGAAAGGGTTGTTTCCATAATTTGCTATTACAAATAAATTCTCTGGGCATAGATATCTTATGAATATGCCTTACAACAGATACTCAGAAGATGAAATACTTGAGTTAAAAAGCAATAGTCAGGTAATCCTGAAAGACCTCGTCACCGACCACGGCAGAGGTGTTATCATTTTACATTTTCACTGACATTATTTCCCCATAGTGTCAAAAACAAAGCATAGTATCAACCCGTAGATGTTGCCAATGTGTGAGAAAATAAATTATATTTCACATTTTCCTTTATCTCATTACATCTCAGCTTGAGAATCTTTTTATATGACTAAGGGCAAATGGCCTTACTTTTTTCTATAAAATACGTGTTCATATCATCAAGTCATTTTTCTATGGAAACATTAATATTTTTTACCATATTCTTCTCTCTTCTTAGAAGATTACATTTATATATTAGCCGTTAACTTTTTCAGTGATAAAAGTCATAATTCACATCAAAGTTCCATTGCCACATTAAAGTCACCATTATTAATGCTATTGAGAAGAAAGGAAAGGCAAAAATTAATGAGCACCCGTTTTCCAGAGAATAAGCTAACCTAGGGTTCAGAGGTGAATAAATGTAAATACAAAGTTCAGGGTTTATTGTGATTAATTTCATGGGATAAGACATGTTATCATCTGTCAAGTAAAACAGAAATTCCCAAGAGGGAGTCCAAATTACTATAGTTTATATTTTATGGTGCTTTTGATAAAGGGGAAATAATACTGTACAGCTTTTTCCCTCTCTCCACTGAAGGATATAAATACTGGCAGAGGGCAGAATCACAGGGGAGACAATAAAATGCTGGTAGGAGAAAAGGATAATTGAAATATGCAAAAATATCTGCAGGTCTGTCAAGTGGGACGTGCATCAGTGATGCAGGAAGACAACACATGGTACAAAGCTTTCCATCCTCAAGCAAGTAGGAATAAACACACCTGAAGTTTCCAACCTCATTAATGGGCTTTTTAAAAAGTTAGACAGAAAATATGAGGAAAAACTGGGAGGACAAAGGCCTATTGATTTTTAATCTTCATTCCAAAAGGAGTTTGCTCTTATTTCTTTGAATTTAACATTTTTAATGAAATATTTTATTTCTAATTGTATCAAAATTAGAAGAGGAAAAAAAAGAGTTTCTGGGCTACCAGAGAAAGTGTCATTAACCTTTTGTGTGAGCCTGGGAAATATTACAGATTAAATCAATAAATCATCATTTTCGGGACTGAAAATGGATGCTCTTTCCCAAAAGTAATGTTATTTTTAATATGTTTATTCCACTGTATGACAGATGGAAGGTCAGACTTTTTTCAGTGTTTCAGATTGCATTTTCCTGTAAATAGTTATTGCCACCATACACAGGTACACAGAGGATGTAAGTTAGAAAACCATCGAATCTTTGTCTAAAAAGGAATGTGGAGTCTTTTTTGTGGTCTTTATTGCCAACTGAAAAATAAATAAGCCTAATCAGTTACATTATGTGGCCCTTCGTACAGAGCTATTTATTAGAATGGTAAAACAATAAATACAAATCAGCTTTCTCATTTCAAGTACCTAATGATTTTTCTGCTCATCCAAGCTGATGCTCCTGAAAAAATGTGTCTAGAAAATATACACATGAGAGTTATATTTTGCTACAAATCTTATATCAGATAATACACTCAGATGCAATATTAAATATATATATAATATAATGTACATATTTAATATGGACTATCAACAATTTTGAATTAATCCTCAAGTTCAAGCAATATAAATTCCTAAATTCTACAATTAATTTAAAAGACATAGAACTAAACACAAGCTTTCGGCAAGTCAAGGCTTTGAAAGAATTGTTTTGATGGCTTGATAATGCCTCTGCATATGAAGATGACATATGAGTTTTGAGTTGTTGTCACAGCATCATGGATGCTCTGGCATCCAACACTACACACTCCATCATCCCCTTCATAATACATGGTGGGAATCTGACCACAGCTCTGGAATGGTACAGAACTCAATGATTCTCTGAAACATGATATGTACAGCATTGGTGTATCAGACAAAATATCTTGACCTTATGGCTAACAAACACCCCATAAAATCTGTTTTAACTGAAATATCTTAAAATCAAAAGCTGAACTCTATCCTTAATGTTACATGAATCTGTGGTTTCTCTTTTAACATTTGGTTAGCATAGTAAGTGGATGTCAATCATGACTGAATGGTTCAATGGGACCTTAGTTATGATGAACTTTTTAAATGACATTATATCCCACATACAAGAATATGAAATTTTAATGTGGTGAACAGAGCACAGGCTTAGAATCGCATGGATTTGATTATAAAAGGGGTCTTCTTGTGCCACCAGGAAATATTCTTTATCTAAGAACTTTATTGTCATTATCTCTAAAGTGGGTATGTGTCCCATTTCCTGGAACTATTAACCCCATTTTATTGCCTTGGTTTACTTTCTTACCTCCTTCAGTTCTCAGTTCAAACATCATATCATCAAAATCTTCTCAACATTCCTATTGGTAATGTACATGGCCATCATGTAGCATTCTGTATTCTTCTTCCATGATTCATTTTGAATATCACTTAACAACACTTTTTTGTTTATTGTATATTTTCCTGATTAAAATATAGTTTGTATGAAGGAGAAAACTTTTGTCCATTTTTGTCATTTCTTTTATCTTCAGCATTTAAAATAGCCCATAGGATATAGCAGTCTGTACAACATACTGTAAAATAAATCAAATCAAATTATAAAAAAGGGAAAATCATTTCCATTCTAAAGGGATGTTGAGAGAAATAAATGGAACAATGTATTCAGCAAATATCAAGCACTGATTTATGTGTGTAAGAATCTTCATAGCTTCTAAGGAAACAGGCAAATTCAGTGGATTTGACTCTGGTCTTCATTGACCTTACATTTTAATAAGTATAATGAGACATTAAAATATAAATTATACAGTAATTTATTAATTAATTTTATAACTACTGTGAGGGAGAAGTAAATGGAGTGAGATATACAGCAAGAAAACATTAACTCTCTAATGTCTGGAAAGCATCACAAAGAAATAAGTTTTAATTTGATACCTGAAAGATTAGTGAGATTTCTGGAGCCAGGGAAGTGGGGGAATAGAGGGGTCCAACTCATTATTCCACAAAAGGAATAGCATGGGTAGTGTTTTAGTTAGCATTTTTGCTGCTGTGACTTAAAGACTGGAACAGAACAATTGCAGAGGAAGAAAAGTTTATTTAGAGGCTCACAGTTTTAGAAGTCTTAGTCCATAGAAGACCTGCTCCATTCCCTGGGGCTCGAGGTGAGGCAAAACATCATGGCTGAAGAATGTGGCAGAGGGAAGCAGCTCACATGAAGATCAAAAAGTAGAGGGAGAAACTCAACTTGCCCGATACAAAATGTATACTCCAAAGCTGCATCCCCAATGCACCACTTCCTCCAGCCTTACCCTCCTGTCAGTTAATCCCACTCAGTTAATCCCATCAGGGATGAATTCACTGATTAGGTTAAGACTGTGACCCAATCATTTCTCCTCCAAATCTTCTTGTATTGTCTCACACATGAGTTTTTGGGGACACTACCTCTAAACCATAACAGGTAAAGTATTTTGAGCACCATATGAGGGCAACTCTGTCCATTTTTCTGGAGGGCATCCAGTACATTTCCTGTTGCATGAGGGCTATTCAATAAACTGTAGCCTTAAACATATCCAAGTTTTATTATTTCACAAATTCAGAAGACATTAATGATGATAGAATTTCAATAGTGACTGTGGGACATATATATATATATATATATATATACATATACATATACATATATATATATATACATATACATATACATATATATGTGTGTGTGTGTGTGTGTATATATATATATATATATATACATATATATATATACACACATATATGTCAGGTCTAGTCAAGAAAATACAAACAAATATAAGTACTTCAAATAGAAGGAATTTAACATAGAAGATTTGGATTCTGGTGATGGGAGACCTGAGAAAGCAAAAAGGGACCAACAAGGACCAAAACAGGAAATCATTGCAGCTAAAAACAAAGAATCAGGAGAGAAGAAAGCCTTGGTAAAATATAGGAGCCAGAGCCAGTTAATGGAAGTTAGACCTCAACATGGCCAGACAGGGGGTCCTGAGACACAGTAGAGGATACATGTTCCTTTACTGAAGACACAGGTGAAAATGGAGGGAAGACAACATTTTTCTTCCAGCCTTTAAACTACCTGTCAGTGCTTCTCACTGGATAGACATCCTGGGAAACCACTTGGCAAGAGATTCAGGGACATATAATTACTCTGATAGATACAAGAGTATTAAAAAGGCAGGAATGGAACACTGAACAGTCTTAATGATTTTTTCTAGTAATAAGGATGCTAACTAGCTCCATGTTCAACAGAAAGTGCAGCTACACTTTATAGGTTATATTCTATAGTAGTGGTGAATACATATAATATACCACCCAGGTATGTTAGTCAGTTTTCTGTTGTTGTAACAAAAATCCGAGGAAACAATTTAGATGAGGAAAGATTTATTTTGATTCATGGTTTCAGAGGTTTTAGTCCATGATCAGCTGGCTCCATTGCTTTGGGCATGTGGTGAGCCAGGGAATCACAGTAGAAGGGTATGGTAGAGGAAAGCTGCTCAGCTCATGGAAGCTAGGAAGCACTGAGGTGGGGAATGGGGGACTGCAGAGAAGATGGACCTTTCCAGAGCACCCTCCTAATGACTGGCTTCCTCTGACTAGATCCCATCTCTCAAAAGCTCATTCAATCTTCAGTGGCTGAATCCCCTGAGATCCAAGCCCTCAAGCTCTATCACTTCCCCAAAATCTCACCTCTGAACAAATGAAACATTGGGAGACATGCCAGATACAAAATATAACACTAGGTACAATACATGCTGTTTTTAATGGTATGGCATATAAATGTTATATAAAATGCAATGAAATTTGTTAAAAACTTATATTGAAGAAATTTTCAGATATACCCTAAATAAAATGCAAAGTCATAGGATTTTTCTTTTAAAATAGTTTTAAATCAATTGATAAGAAAACTGCACTAAAGAAAAAAAATTGGAAAGATCAGACACTAGCAGTATACACACACACATATACGTACACACACACATACACGCACATACACACATAATCCATAATCCCACTGATACTGCCATTTACCGGTGATGAGTTCTGCTCCTTCACATGCTGAAGTATAACATTGGAGAAGCACGTCAAGGTAAGCATTTAAACAGGGTTTATTTCAAAAGAGGTAACATAGACTTCTCCCTGCAGGGAGAAGGGGGCCATAGCTATTATCCTGGTATCCTGAGGATGTTTTGCCTTTTTATATGTCCTAGGCTTCCTTTGCTCTCCTATTCTCTTCCTCTTATTTCTCTCCTTCCTGCTTAAGTGAAGAGGCCCAGGAGATGGTTGGTGGGATGGCCAAAATGTGAAAAGTAGATGAACAAATGTGGAGTGATCTAGGCAGGAAGGGAGCATAATTAACAACTCCCTATAGGGAAGGAAAAATCCCTGGGGCAGGTTACCTTAGCAACAGTCTGGAGCAGGGGCAGGTTATCTTGATAAGGCCCAGGAAGGGCTCTGAAGGATTAACATTTCAATACCACTCCAACTTCCCAGGCCCAAACTGGCCTTCTTGATTCGATCTGATGTGACTTACCTATCTACACTGACTGCCTGTCTAAATCTGGCTTCACCACTATACATGGATAGTTACTATTAACATATTGATAGGGAAACGATCCTTGGAATTCACAAATGTATATTAATTCTAACTACTTGAATAGAATGAAAAAATTATCCTTGCTTTGTAAATGTGATTATCTTGGAACATGTGTTTGAATCGTGCTTGTTGTATAAGGGAGTAGTTGGTTTTTGTTGTTTTTGTTCTTCTGGACAATATTGAATCTCTAACCTCGTTATTCTAATATGATAACATGCTTTTTATCAACTCAATGTCAGAAACATAGTAAATTGCGGTGGAGGGGTCTTATTTCTTTGTAGAAAATACAGTGAGTTAGCAAGTGATGGAGTATCAATGAAAGTTATAAAGTTCATACATATATGAGAGGAAACAACAAAAACCTCTTTATTAAAATGCATCTGGAGACTATGCGAAGAACTTGTTTAAATGTTCCTTTCTGAATTTGGAAACATCAGTGAATAATATTGGAGGATATGAAGGTCTGATCAATTTTTCCAATATTTTTATAGCTGTTTTTACTTAATTTTACACAATTGGGATAATACTTAGCATAATTTTGTATTTTTACAAATGTGGCAGGAAAAGTGTTATATTCTTTACTAAATTGGTATTATCCGTTTTTTAAATACGTTTTTCTCTTTTAGGTCTTCAGATTATAAACATTTTAAACTAATGGTTTCAAATCAATTTTGAGAGTGGTTGCCATGACCAAAAGTATTTTCTACTTGACAAGAAAAAAAAAATCTTGCTGAAGGCTAAGCTTTCTTTTTAGCTAAGTGAGAAAACATTTCACAGTGTATTTCCTGAAAACAATCAATAAGTCCCTAGTAGGTATAAGTCAATATATATCAAGTCAAAAGTACACTATTACTTGGAAGTCAATATGTTTTACCAAACATATGGAGAATTTACATTAAAACAAGAACTGGCATTTCCAATCCAATATCCCCTCCTCCCCTTTGGTAGTATAATGTACTGCAACTCAAGCAAAATCCTATGCCTAACTGAGTCACTCTGTAAAAATTGTATTTAGCCAACTTTCAAGAAAATACTATTTTATTTCATTTGCTCCAAAATGCCTCCTCAGATTGTTAGCCAATCACTATATTTTAAAGCACTCCTCTCTTCACCCCTTAACTTGCAAGGACCATGGGGAGGGCAATAGTCATGAGCAAAACATTTTAATACCATATACCTCTTTAAGCCCAATTCTTTCCTCTGCCTCCCAGTATTGATATAACTAAGAATCTAATAAAGTATAACTTGTACTTTTTATTAGCTAAATATTTTCACATGTGTCCTGCTTTATGAGAAGGAAAGCCTTAAAAACTGAGTGACAAAAGTCTATCTTACTCATAATGGTAGACTCTCCTTGATTATCTGTAGTCACTTCTAAGCACCGCTATGTTTAATCTGTTCTTTTGCCTGTAGGTGCCTGACCTGCAATATTGGCTCTTGTTGCCCAAAAGACAGAGTTTGAATTGGACAGTCATTACACAGCACTGATAGAAAAGAAGCTTCCTGGAAAGCAGCAGTGATTTGCTAATCAGGACCTTTACATTGTCAATGCTATGCATTTATTTACTTTTTGATCAATACTAAATATTGCATTCTTATATAGTTTCTTTTTATAAATCTAATGTCACTCATCATTTTTTAAATATTAGAGAGTTATTCCCATTTTTCTTAGGAAATTGAAAGGGAAACAAGGCATTCTCCTCAGGATAGGTCCTATTCTACATTATTCCAGAGACAGGACCAATTTTCCAATAGGCATTAGTAGGTAAAGGAGCCTGTGATGGAGGACCTCAGCAACAAGAAAGGCAGTGTATTCAGGGCACTATGTGATTTTTCACTTGTCCTGCATCTTCAAAAGGCCAATTTACATACAGTACAATAGTGTATCAGTGAGTGGAAAAGAATGTGCTGCATTCTTGAAGAGGGACAGGAAAAGGGGCTCTATAAATTCAGAAGAAGGGTTTACCTGAGATTTGAGGATCAAGAGAGGCTATGTGGATTTGTGGTATGGATTCTAGCTAGGTACACAGTATCTAGAGGCAGAGATGGAAGAAATATTCTGGTGACCTATATCAAGCATATGGATATGGTCTGGTGTTTTTGTGGGAATGGTAGAGAATACTAGGTCATTTAGTTTAAGTGATTAGGGAATGGTATTTCAAAAAGTTGGGCAAGTAATTTTGATAGAAAAATAAACACCCAAGTTTCTGATAATGCATTAGAATTTGCTTTAAAATAGTGACACCTGAATTGTTTTGTGTGCTTGAGTGTATATGCAAAAAGTAAAAATTAAGAAAAAAGAAAAACAAAAAAATAACCTCCCTAATCTGAATTATTCTAGAAAGGAAATCTTGGCAATAGTGTCAGTAGTGTAAAGAATTGTTTGAGAGGAAAGAATAAAGAAATAAATGCATTAGTTAGAGGACTGATAAATTATTTTAGGCCACTATTTCCTAAAAAATATTTGAAGGAACTCTAATTTCATAGAATATTCCTAGAAATTGCAAGGAGAAGAACAGAAGTTTCTGTAACAACAGGATTTTTGTCAATGCAGAACTAAATAAAGCAAAATAGAGTCTACAGCTATAGGAACTTAGCTAATAAGCTACTATTCACAACAAATATCAAGGGAGAGAGCTCATAGCAGTAGCATTTCTGAAACTTGTGCCATGGTTGTCCCCCTTGAAGAAGTATATTGGGAAATCGTCCATAGATTGTATTTTTCAGCATGATGTTTTCTGCAATGAGATATTCATTATACTGGAAGCTCCCATAGGAAGTAATCCCTATGGTGTCAACAATTGGATACTCAGTTTCTAGGAGAGCTTGGCCTGGGGTGAATCCTCCAGAAATATTTATAGAATAGAATTGAAAGAAAAGACTGAATTAGTAGAAGGAATTTGAGGACAGGAAACAGGATAGAAAACCAGCACTTGCATTCTCTGTATTTTATTTTTTGAATCATTACTTCTCAGGCTTGTTTCTTCAACAGTTCATATTTGAAAGATAGAGTCATAGAAAAAAAACTGGACATGCTAAATCTTGGACTAGAATAATCTCCTCAGTTACTCTCCTGTTTAATCTTTAACTTAAACTGATTTGTTTTTAAAAAGTCATTGTAGAAATTCCTTCTTTGTCAAGGTAACATTTTTGTTCAACATGGGTGACCTGGAATTAATCAGTGCTATAGACAAGGAATAGCAAATATTGTGGCCAAAAAACAACCTAATTTACATAAAATTATGCTTTTAGAATTAGAAAGGCTTGATTTGAATGCTTGGTTTCCAAGTCACTGAATGTGTGGCAATGGAGAAGTTCAGTTTTCTCATCTGTGAAAATGTGAAGTTAATAACAAGTATAGACTATTTCAGTGTAACAAATGATGCTCCTGAAGTTCTTTGGGCTGTGCCTAGAGCATAGTAGCTCTTCAATAAATGGATGATAGTTCAGAAAAGCCAAGAAAACTCAAGAGTCTATCTATCCTAGATAATGTGATAAAATCCCAATCATCTTCCAAGCAGGCTGATGGCAAATGTCATCAACATAAGACACCCAACCAGAAAATCTAGGCTCAAGAATGGGCAGTTTGAATTTTTTGCCTCTCTTCAATGCAAGGATTTCCATGAAAAATCATTCAACTTTACTGAGCTATGATTACAAAGGCTGTAGTTTGTTGACTTTCAATTGTACATTGGACAGTGTACTAAATTTGCCTTCTCAGTCAATCCTTATAACAATCTTATGAATTAATGTCTATGGCCATCATAGTTCCAGTCTAGCTTATGATGCTTTAGAGAAAAGAAAAGCATATTGATTGTGATAAAAACATTTCCAATTCATGCAATGAATGAGAAGTAGACATACAATGTGCTCTTAGTAGGAATGGGGATTCTTTGGCACTGAAGCAGAGATTTATTTATTTTTTTATGGTGCTGGGAATCAAACCCAGGGCCTTGTGCAAGCAAGGAAGCACTCTACCAACTGAGCTATATCCCAGCCCCAAAGCAGAGATTTTTAAGTTTCTCATTTAAGAACTGAGAATGTTCAAGATTGTGGTTGATTGAATCTGGAGAGATTGCAATCAGATCTGGAGGGCATCTAAGCTGGGTTTGAGCATATGTAAAGAAGGTAGAGCAACTAAGGGAATCCAAACCAGAGAACAAGATGGGAATAATTTTCCTTAGAAAAACATCTGATAATGGTTGTGTCTGTAGTGATTTGATCAGATTAATGAGATATGCTTCCCGGCTTCACTAAGAAATTGTAACTTCAAGTTCAGGGACTTTCTTTCCCTTGAATTTTTCACATTTTGCAATATATGTTGAAAACTGAATGTGATTCACATTTGCTTAGAGAAGATGCCCTGGAGCCAGGCTGCCACTAAGTTAAACTAGCATTTACATGGCTTAACCCTTGGATCAGCAATGTTCTCATCTGAAAAATGAGAATATTAATGGTGCTTATCTTAGAATGGAAGTTTAAAGCATCTAACATTCTGCAATGGTAGACAATAATAGATGTTCAAAAGCTTTTAGCTCAGAGTTGCAACTCCTACTTTTTCAGTCTTAGATTTCTTGCTTAGAATGACCAATGTTTTGAAAAGTATATTCCCAGAAATGTCAGAATTCCTAAGATTTAAAAAAAAATGTACAAATGTCATTTGGTGGATTTGTAGAGTTTTGATCTTGTTTTTCTCACTACATCTCCCTTTCCCTAGGCAACTGCAGTTTTAAAACTCACCTTACATTTCCCCCTCAGAGCTCACAATTCCGCCGATTGGGGAAATCAACTCAGCAATAATACCCCTGAGCATTGTAAGAAAGTACAAATATTATGCAACCTGTCTTTATTTTCTGACACTAAAACCAAAGAACTATAATTTGACTATTTTCATTGATCTGAGAAACGGTGTTTACAGCAATCCTCTTTGCTGTTGTTCACACTGCCGTTTGTGATTACTATAATCAGGAAGTCACACTAGGTTACTAAAGGAGAAGGTTGCTTCAGTTGTGGCATCTCCACCTACACCTGCTTCACTCCCACCTCTACTCAATGCAAAGCAAGGGAACAACCTGCCCTGGGTAATCGGGCCCCCAATTGTGTGTTCTATTACAGAATAATGATGGAAAGGAAAGGAATTAGGCCATGGGTCACTGGTCTGCAGATTTCGATGTCTTTCCATGGATACTTGGAAGAGCCAAAACAAACTTTAGTTTGAATTCTGTGGAGTATAAATGAACTTTAACTCAATGCTATAATATGTTCACCTGCCTTCATGGACACATTCCACTATTTTGTAGAAGAGGTTGTGGTCCTTACGAATATCTATCATTCTGGTCTGCTCTAAATATAATAATAGACCGATGTCTAGGGATGTTTGTCTCACACTGCATAGCACCATATAGATGTGATATTTGAAGTTCCTGGATCTGTCTTTTGTTTACTTGTTTGTTCTTCTCTCCTTTTTAGATTATCCTATTTGCTTTCTCCGCTTGCTTTTGGCTGGACAGCCAGTAAGCAATTATTTATCCCACACTTATTCCCACCCTGTTCCAACTTATACTTATAATAAATTATTCCTTAATAATAATTATTAATTATAATATTATTAACAATAATTAATAATTATATTATTAATAATAATTAATAATAAAAAATTCAGTAATCAACCTTCTGAAAGTTATGTCAGGAAAAAACCAAAACAGTCTAAATGAATGCTTTGAGGGTTCTATTATGAGTATGAGCATTTCCTTCTTATAATCATGTTCATGATTCCATTTGCACCCTCTCCCACCTGGTCTGTTGAGACTAGCTCCAGTCCTGCCTCTCTTTCCTGCTGCTCTTGGATTCTTTATGGTCCTGAAAAATTCAAATATGTCCACATCATTTTCTCATTTACAATCATCTAGAGGTTTTTCACTGACATAAGATAAAACACAAGTTTTTTTGTATTGACAATTGAAACCCTAAATGTTCTGGATTTTTTCTCCTTTGCAAATTCATAGCCGCTTCATTTGTCTTACATCCTACAACAGAGATATTGGGAAATTCTTATTTTCCCTTAAAAAAAAAAATAAAGCCTGGTCCATCCTCTAAGACTTCAAATGTGCTACAACCTCTGTCTAAAATGTGTTTCCTTGTTCTTTTCCTTTGTTTCATCCAGGTACTCTTGACACACTGTGGAGGTCTCCAGGCTGGTTCTGGTCCTCCACAAGCTCCCAGGGCACTGTATACAAATGCATGTAGGAAAACTTGCTGCTCTGTGGTTTAATTGCACATTCACTACTCAGCTTCCTATATTAGTCTGCTGCTTCCTCAGGGCACAGGCCTTACATGGAGATCTTTGTCCTGCATCATAAGGTCCTGAGCTCCTTGCCAACCTCTTGTCTCCCTCCCAGCAGACCTAGCAATATGTTGAAAATTCTCCATCTTTCCAGGTTGCTCTGGATCCCCAGACTTCTGCCTGACATGTGAACATCTACACATGGGCCAAGACTTATCACCAGATTCATTTTCCCAAGTACTTCCTTAAGAATTTAAGTAGAAATGACTTCCTTTGCATTTTAGTCCAACTTTCATTCTTATGTGCTGCTTATCATTATATGTCTAACATTTCCTTGCTGTCAATTATTTGTGAGCCTATGTCCTATGCCAAGATATATATCCTCCAGAGAGGAAGAAATGTGCCTGATTTTACTTCACATCATCTAAACTTAGCTTATTGCTTGATTAGAGTAGGAATTCAGTATGGATACTGTATTAATTGAATAAATGAGCACTATAATGTCAGTTTTGCTTGGTGTGTGTCTAGCAGAGTGACTTTTCATTTTATTTGCATTAGTTTGGGCATTTTCTTGATCAGTGGTTCTCAAACAGAGCTGAACACTGGAAACACTTGAAGATTATTTTGTAAACATCCTAGTGTTTCTCATATATTAATGTGCATAGGAATCACCAAAGAATCTTGGAATCTGATTAAGTAGGTCTGAAGTGGTGCCTGATATTTTATATTTATAACAAGCTCTCAGGAGATTTGCATGCTGCTGGGCCAGGATCACAACAAGTATTGAGCTCTGACCTTCTGAATCAAACTCTCTAGGGTTCTGGACTGGGGAATATATAAGTGTTCCAAAGTGTTCCTTTAAGTTGATGTGATAATCAGAGATTGCCATACACATAAGGAGTTACTGTGTATCTTCTTCTATTGCCTACTATTCATACACTGCATTATTATGGAACAACTTGTCAGGAATATAGCTGTGACTACATGTATGAAGGAGACAGGAATGTTCTTGATCTTATGAAGCACAGAATCTAATGAGCAAAACATTAATGTGAAAAATAAATTATTACATATTGAGATAAATGTGAAGAAAAAATATAATGAAGGCACTGATATTAGCAATAATGATGAAAGAAAAGACCTTAAACCGAATTAGAAACATATAAGCCCAGGAATTAAGAAAGTGCTGTGGAGCTTCACCGAAGTCCATCTTGTTTCCTTTGAGAAATGGCCCAATTTGGAATATCATCTGTTAGGTTAGACAGGCACTTTGAGGGCAAACTTCTACATCAATGTGCCTGCAGCATGTCATTTTGTTTCAGTAAAATTTTTTGGAGAAATTTATAAAAAATCCGCCAAGATCACCAAAATCACCGAGCCACTCTTTTTTTTTTTTTTTTTAAGCATCCTAGAGTAAACTTGGCTTATTATAATATTGAACTCACGCATGCCCAGAAGTGTACATGGCTGCCATATTTGAAATCCTGAACTCAACATGCCCCCAAAACATCCACTACTTTTTTGTCCACCATCTTAACCTTCTAATGTGCGCTCTATGACCTTGAACAGAGCATGACCATAATAAATCTACCACTCTTCCTTCTTGAACTACTATTCTACACTGAGCATGCTCAGAAATGTACATCCTAAACTGAGAATGTTCAGGAATGTGTTGGCTCCTCAGTGCCTTACTATATGGATATGTATAGGCTCTCCAAATTAAATCCTCATGCTTCTATTCTTTGAGGAAAGCATTGCAGATAACGCTAGTCTTCTCCTTACTCACTACTGGTAAATCTTTCTCCTTTTTAAATATTCTAATGGACCAGAGAATCCACTATGTTTATTTACAAGAAGAGGGACAATAGTCCTCTGAGCCCATATACAAATTCAGGTATTTTTGAATATTTAGAAATTTAGAATTTCACAAAATTAATTGGTAACTCAATGTTTGTTTCTGATGGTACACTCTGTCCTCTGCACAAGGAATTCACAGTCAACTTGATGAGGTATGAAGCCTAGTTTCCAGCTTCAGTCAGAGAGGATTATAAGGAAGCACCCAAAATGCCCCCATCTCAGAGTCTTCTTTTGGACCAAGGGGTTGGTCCAGCTCCACCAGCCAGTAGGAATGCATGATGTCTGGTTGGAACTCATACATGTCATATTTTACTTTGTAAATTCATTAAGTCCTCAACAATTTAACTTTAAAATAAACACATCAGTTCAACATTTCTAACACTTTTTCTTTCTATTCTTTTTTCTTGTTCTTTTCCTTTTTCCAGTACTGGGGATAGAACCCAAGAATGCTTTACCACTAAGTTATATCACCAGTCATTTTTATTTTGAGACAGGGTTTCACTAAGTTGCTTATAATCTAAGATAATTGTTTTATGTTTATTTCCTTAAGCTACGCATACTCTACTTTGGGGCAAACATTATATATTTTATATCATTACTCATGATATTATACATTTAAATACTATACATTTTACTCTAAAGTTCTTTAGGTCCCAATTCTCAAGTCTATGTAAATTAAATAATTAGTTATGTAAGATAGCTTGCTAAGTTGCTGAGACTGGCCTCCAACTTGTCTTCCTTCTGCCTCCCAAGTTGCTGAGTTGCTGAGATTACAGGAGTGTGTCACCGAGCCTGACTTACTTCCCCCTTTTTTTTTGGTAGAGAACTTGTTAACCATTGCATTTCAGAATTGTAAACAATTACACCATAGTCTTCACTTCAAAGATAGCAGTTCTTCACATTGCATCATGGATTCCATACCTGGGAGGATTTCCAGTCCCTAATTCCTTCATTATGTCCCATATTTCTAGCATTTTAGTGCCTCTTCTAATTTAATTTGTACCCTCAGTCTTGATTCAGTAGTAAAGCCAAAATTGGCATTCCCCTTGTTATTCTATAAATCAGCATAATTTGTAGCTTGCCTCTGATAAAGCCCTCCAGAATTCTCAAAATGCATTTATTTTGAAACATACTTTCTAAATAATCCAGTGTTTTTCCAGTACAATTTTTAATCAACATTGTAACAAAAAATCTTTATGTGCATTAAAATAGCTAGTGAAATTGATTTTACAACAAATAGCAATAAAATAATCTAAGATAATAGTTTTATTCATTTGCTTTCTTTTATGTTAAGTATACTTTATTTGGGGGTTAGCATTATATATTTTACATTGTTACTCATCATATTGTATATTTAAATACTATAAATTTTACTCTAAATTATTTAATTCCCAATTCTCAGATCTCTTAAAATTAAGTAATTATATAAGGCAGCTCAATGTTTGGAACATGGTAAGCACTTAATAAATAGCAGTTACTTTTATGAATATTATTATCCTCTTTAACACCATGATATGGGATTTTTTTGGATGGAAATCTTTAAATCTTATTATCCATTGCATGGAAAAAGCAGGAGAATTCAGAGGTCAGGCTCAATATTCAAAAGATTCAAATATGTGATAAAACAGTTTTAAATACAATAAA
This sequence comes from Geosciurus inauris, assembly GCA_004024805.1. NCBI lineage: Eukaryota > Metazoa > Chordata > Mammalia > Rodentia > Sciuridae > Geosciurus > Geosciurus inauris. Next base: position 56,951 of record PVHX01006166.1, on the reverse strand, counting down.
TAAAATACCATACTTAAAAAATAATGGTTTGTGGTCAACTCTTTGTATGGGGATGAGTAAGAGGGGTCATTGGGTACTGGGGTTAACCTGGCTTGTTCTACCACTGAGCCACATCCTTAACTCTCTTGTTTTTTCATTTTTTATTTATTAAGACAGGGTCTTACTAAATCACTCAGTCTGACCTTGAACTTGGGGTCCTCCTGCCTCAGCCTTCTGCGTTGCTGGGGTTATAAACCTATACTAATGCATGGGCCTGACATCAAATCTTGAGGTTCTAATGGAATGAAAGCAAATAGGAAACCCATAGATTTGCATTGTTCTGGGTGTTTCATTTATACAATGTTGTCATTCATACAATTATTGAATTGGTAAAAATGTGTCCTATTTCTATAAATGTTAAAATTGTGGTCAGGAGATATTAGGGAAATCACAGAGTCAGAGAGAAATAGAATTAAAAGTCAAACAGATCTGTTGTATGCCTAAATCCAAAAGCACAAGTTAGTTCCAAAATGGAACCACCATTTGGAAAAACAGAGATGCACATCTGTGCAAATGCCTCTCTCCATCAGAAAAGCTCTGGGAGGGTGCTCTTATCAGTCTTCCCTATACCACCTGCTGCCTTTCCATGAAATAACAGTTCCATTGGGTTCAGGTGCTGCTAATTGGGATATGGGTAGGTTTTGTTTAATCTACAAAAGAGCCAATAAACACTTATTGAGTTCAAATCATCAATTGTGGCAATCCCTCAAATGTAAATTTCTAGTTTGTTAAAACGATGATCAGTTTCAAGGAAACAAAGATCATTTACATTGAAGTGAAACACTCTCCCTGGAAAAACCTTCAGGATTATAGGCCATTTAACTGAAGGTTTAAAATGTTACAATAATGACCCATGCTAAAGGGTCATTATTGACCCACCTCTTGTCTCATTTACCTATTCATCTCCATCATCCCATAACATGTTATACACTGTGAACACTGGCTTTTTTTCCGAATGGCACATGTTAAGACAAATAGCTTTAAATACATACACAGGCTGGGCGTGGTGATGCATGCTTGTACTCTCAGCACTTTAGGAGGCTGAGACAGGGAAATTGTGAGTTCAAAGCCAGTCTCAGCAAAAGTGAGGTGCTGAGCAACTCAGTGAGACCCTGTCTCTAAATAAAACACAAAATAGGGCTGGGGATGTGGCTCAGTAGTCAAGTACTCTGGAATTCAATCCTCAGTACCAAAAAAAAAAAAAAAAATACACATTTCTTTACAAAGATTTCTGTAGCATGTTAAATAGATAAATATGCATCACATGTAACAATAATAATATTTTTGTGGTAAAAATACCTATTACTTCATTATAGGACTTGCATTCTGTGCCCTGGTATAGGGAAGTCCTCCTTATACTTATTTGACTTAAGTGATACAGTATTTGAATCCTTCACTCCTGTTAGGAGTCTATCAAATTCATATCACTTATTTGAGTGCATTTTAGTAACAGTTTCAAACAGCTTTGAGCTGGTTCTGCAAGTCATTCTGGTTCACTTCAGACTATTTCAAGTCAAACCAGAAAGACAGAAGTGTTTCCAAGATATCTGAGGTTATCAAAGTTGCAAATTAAGAAGGGTTAAACTGAAGTAAGGATGTGAGAACACGGAGGTCAAATAAACAACAACATCTAGTCACAAGACGTGGAAAAAATGATCACTGAAACTTTTTGATTACAAGTCCTCTCAGAAAAACAAATGCAAAGCCGGGCAAGGTGGTGCACACCTGTAATCCCAGCACTTTGGGAGGCTGAGGCAGAAGAATCACAAGTTCAAAGCTAGCCTCAACAACGGCAAGGTGCTAAGCAACTCAGTGAGACCCTGTCTCTACATAAAACATAAAATAGGGCTGGGAATGTGGCTCAGTGGTCGAGTACCCCTGAGTTCAATCCTCAGTACCCCCCAAAAACAAAACAAACAAACAAAAAATAACAAATGCAAGCATCTCCAACACGTATGTACAACTGTCCAGATATATTATGTGTATTATAAAACAAATGAAATAAAAGGTTGAAAGGTAACCGAAAGATGACATAAGCAATATATATTTTAATATCTTGCCACTATTATTGCTTTCTATTATTATTAGCTGGCATTTTAAGGTTATATATATATTTCCAGTTAAAGTTGATCCTTCATAAGGGTGAACACAAAATTATATTTCAGTCCTTTAATTGGTTTTGATGCCTGGTGGCTAAGTGACAGTCAACCAGATTGTGTTAGGAACAGATGGGACATCATCTCTGCCATTTACTTGTTATTTGCTTGTGCTTATATTTTAGTATTATCTTTACCTGTGATGTCATAGTAGGAGCCGGATTTGTGAGGATTTGTGTATGTACAAATGCAATAACATGTTCCACAAATCCAGTTGCCCTGTGATTGGGAAGAGAGGGAGGTGGTGAGGCTCTCTGCACTGTGGATTGAGCTCTAGCTTTGGAATGCCTCACTTACCCTGTGTCACCTGCATTGAATGGAGAAACAACCAGGGTGCCACTGTCAGCCCATGTTAATTCACATTAAGATTATTTTCTACTCTATCATGTGAATTAAAATATAAACATAAATTGATGTTTTAATATTTTGTTACAATATCTCAATAATTGATTTGGTTTTATTTTTGGGGGGTGTGTTTTAGGAACTGAACTCAGGGGCACTCAAACACGGAGCCTCCTCCCCAGCCTTATTTTGTATTTTATGTAGAGATAATGTCTCACTGAGTTGCTTAGTGTCTCACTTTTTGCTGAGGCTGGCTTTAAACTCATGATCCTCCTGTCTCAGCCTCCTGAGCGGCTGGGATTATAGGCATGCACTACTGTGCCCGGCTCAGTAATTGATCTTAAATTACCCTGGGACACTGTGATAGGCTGATATTGGCTCTCAAAAACATGTCCACATTTTAACCTTAGGAACTTGAGTCTTACCTTATTTAGAAAAAGGTTCTTTGCTGATATAACTAAGGATGATGAATTGAGACTATCTTGATTATCCAGGTGAGCCCTAAATGTCATTGCCAGTGCCCTTCTACGAGAAAGACTGAGAGAGGCTAGGCACACACAGAGACGTTAGCACAGCCTTGGAAGTAGAGGATAGAGTAACATGGCCAAATCCAAGGAATGTTGGCAGCCACTAAAAACTGCAGCCATCAAAAACTGTGCTTGGTCATCATTGTTCTGATTTCCTCCTGCTTCGCCTGCTCCCTTCCTATTCTTTTTTCCATCTGGCTTTGTGCCTTGATTTCCTCTCCTACTTAAAGACCTAAAGTAGTGTCCTCATGGTAGGTGCCTATGCCCAGCTTCTGACTCTTGGGTTTCTTATCTCTAAGATATTTTGTTTTAGCAGCACAATTGTATTAAGACATATAGAAATGGACTTTAATATCCTTAGAAACCAAAAGCCTTTATCTAGATCCCCAGAGCTTGCTGAGGAGGCACAGTCCTACTGACACCTTGATTTCAAATGCTTGACTTCCAGGACTGTGAGAGGATTACAGCACGTTATTGTAAGCCGCTGGGTTTGAAATGATTTGTTGTGGCAGTTGCAAGAAACTCAGAGAGCCATCACATGTAAATTTGGAGTTTACTGCTTTCACAATTAGTCAACAGATATGTAAATAAACCAATAAAATTCAGAAGGAATAGATATGATTTAATGAATTTTCAATGGGAAAGAAGTGGAGTATAACTTCATGGGATTTTGGCAAGATGGGACCAATTCTTTAATGGTACTTTTAAAAGAGGCTGAAGGGAGTATCTTGCTCCTGATGCCATGTTAGTAAGAGGCAAAATACTTCTACAATCTGAAAAGAAACCAGAGTATTTTTATGCCTTGTTAGGCAGAGAACAGAAAAACTCCATGTTTGGAAGAAAATGGAATGGCCCTCACCAGACAATGAATCTGCTGGTACCTTTATCTTGGATTTCTCAGCCACTAGAAGTATGAGAAATAGATTTGCTTAAAAATTACTCTAAGATATTTTGTTTTAGCAGCACAATTGTATTAAGACATATACAACTAGAAATGGACTTTAATATCCTCAGAAACCAAAAGCCTTTATCTAGATCCTAAAGATACCACATACAGTATTTATCTTCGATATTCTTTCCTAGGAACAAATCTTTATTATCTTCTCAACTAACTAGTAACAAAAGCATTTTTTTTTGTTTTTAATATCATTCTATTGTCATTCTCATGATATTAGCCCAAGTCATCAGAAAGTAAAAATCCATTCTGTCCTTTTTCTGTAAGGGCATGCTATGCCTCTTTTCACAGAAAGACATAGTCAGAGCAAAGTTATTTCACCGTCTGACATCGCAACATAAGCTGCTAACTTCTTTCCAAATCCCATAATGCATTGGTAAACCCAGATTTGGCAAATGTCATTGCTCAGGTATAAAGAAGTTTCCTTCCCTGAATAGCAGATGTGGGGGGATCAAATCTCATCTGTAAGTCAGTCCAATTTGCCCTGACCTCACAACTTTCCCTAGGCGATAGAGATGTGCCCTAGCACAGCAGTGTGCCTGGTCATCATTGTTCTGATTTCCTCCTGCTTCGCCTGCTCCCTTCCTATTCTTTTTTTCATCTGGCTTTGTGCCTTGATTTCCTCTCCCACTTAAAGACCCAAAGTAGTGTCCTCATGGTAGGTGCCTATGCCCAGCTTCTGCCTCTTGGGTTTCTTATTTCTCTCGGAACAATTTTGTTCAAAGAAGGCTCATTGTCCTAGAGAATCCACATTTTGATCTAGGACACTGGTGGATACGCTGGCCTGCCCACCTGACCCTACCATACTCATCTCTAGACCCGGTCAAGCTTAGCCCTCAAAAAGCTCTCAAACTCAAAGGTTCTGAAAGCCACTGTCTGCTTCTTCTAGTCCAAATAGTATACTAAATTAGAACAGTGATGTCATCTACATTCCTGAAATTGTATGTGAAACGTGCAGTGAGTCAATATTTTTAATTCATAGTCACATCTGGGTCATAGCAATTGCTCCATAAGTAGTAGTTATGAATACTGAGAAGTGCCTGAAATGTAATAAATGATCAATAAAATATAGTTGTATGATGATAGATCTTGATGAGAACTTCCTTGGGCCTCAAGTGTCCTTGAATCTGAGAATTTACAGGTTAGCAGAGGAGGGAGTGGGGCAGCTGTAAAAGTGCAAAGCTGACTGAATTCCTGGTAGACTGGAAAGCGACAGCCGACAGAAACACCAAGTTGCACACCGTAGACAAAAACTGCAGTAAAAATAAAGAGCATATTTTAGATGTCACATAAAATAAAGACACATATTTTAGGATGGATTTCCTGTAGAGATACTTGAGAATCTCAATGGAGAGAGGGAGAGCCCATGCCTGGGTTTATAACAAAATTTATAACAAAATTAAGTCACAGAAGGAAGATGACTTGAGTCACCTGCTGAATTCCTCTCTATGAGTGTCACACACTTATTTCTTAAAATGTTATCAGTTATAAAAATAGCATAATTTAGTATCATCAATAATAAATGGAACAATGTAGATATCAAGACCTATAAGCAATAAGTAAATATGTATTTCTTGACTACTATGCAACTTCACAGAACTAAGTCAGATCGACATAGATTTCCTTGGTGTTCTTTCTTTAGCTATTCACTTCTTTCCTGTAGGCGAGGGCAGGACATACTCTGTTTGAAATGGGGAATCCTCTTCCCTACCAGATTGTCAGCTAAGCAGTAGGAATGTACAAATAGGAGTTTGCAAGTGAACCATTTTTCCCAAGGCTTGGAAATAAGATTGCTTTTATCAGAAATCTGTTTTTTATTTGGAAAACTGTTTTACCCTTTATACTGTGCAGAAGTATGAGAAAAACATCACACAAGCAAGTGGTCTTCTAGGTACCCTACACATGCATTTCTATCAGTTATTTGATCCACATTTAGATGATCTAATATCAAATGATAATGCTTTATTCTATTGTAATCAGAGAGAAGATAAAAGGCCTATAGATTAATGGAAACTGGCAGCTTCATTCAAGCAACTCTGCCTGCTCCTGGCTGCTTCTGTTGCAAAGGATGCTATCAAAAAATAGCAGATTTAATGCATTAAGAATCAGATCATTTCCCAGCACCTTATATACTGTGCAGCTTATGTAGATAGAGTCTGTCTTCAATCTCATATTCTTGCCTTGGAACAATATCTACAGCACACAAACATACACAATTGTAATGATACATCATTCTCTTATTGACAGTAAATGTTAATGAAATGAATCTGCAATGGGACCTTCAGAGGAAGGATGCAGGGTAGGGCTTAGATGGAAGCAGCTCTGAGTACACAATTTAAAATCACTAGACATCATTGTGTTTTTCTGCAGCAAAAATACACTGTTCATCTCAATAACTTATGTCTAAATAATTTCTTGAAGATTCTAACTACTGAGGTTCATTTCTTCATTTTTAAATTTTTTATTAGTGTGTTACAATTGTACATAATATTGGTGTTCATTTTGACTTAATTGTACAAGCATCAAATGTTTTTACCTATTCAATTCCCAAGACTTACACTTTTCCTATCCTCCTCCTTCCGCCTGTTCATTTCCCTCTACTCTACTTGTATCTCTTCTATTTACTTAAAATTTATTTTTTAATTAGTGCTATGGATATAGATAAAAGTGAAATTCACTGTAGTATGTTTGTACACATACATAGGAAAGTTTAATCAGATTCATTCCACAGTTCCTCGCTTTTCCCATCCCTCCTACCTCCCCTCAAACCCTTCTCTCTACTCCATCGATCTCTGCTCTATTTTCATAAGATTTCCCCCACCTTTTCCCCCTTATTTTGGTCTAGCTTCCATATTATGAGAGAAAACATTCGATCCTTCACTTTTTGGGTCTGGCTTATTTCACATAGCATGATATTTTCCAGTTCCATCCATTTTCCAGGAAATCATAATTTCATTCTTCCTTATGGCTGCATAAAACTTCATTGTGTACCTATACCACAGTTTCTTCATTTATTTTTTTCTGTTGATGGGCTTCTGGGCTGATTTCATAACTTCACTATTGTGAATTGCACTGCTATAAAGATTGATGTGACTATATCCCTAAAGTGTGCTGATTTTAGATCTTTTGCCTATCTACCAAGGAGTGGGTTATATGGTGGTTCTATTCCTAGGTTTTTAAGGAATCTCCATACTGTTTTCAAGAGTGGTTGTACTGAGCTGGGGTGTGGCTTGCCTTGCACGTGTGAGGCACTGGGTTTGATCCTCAGCACCACATAAAATAAAGAAAGAAAGGTATTGTGTTCATCTACAACTAAAAAAAAAAAAAAAAGAGTGGTTGTACAGTCCCACCAACAATGTATGAATGTACTTTTGTGTTCCATATCCTCACCAACTTTTATTGTTATTTGCATTTGCAATGATTGCCATTCTTACCGGAGTGAGATAGTCTCAACACATTTTGATTCACATTTACCTGATTACTAGTGACATTAAACTTTTAAAAATGTATTTGCTGGGCATTTGTATTACTTCTTCTGATAAGTGTCCCTTTATTCCTTTTGCCCATTGAGTAATTGGGTTGTTTATTTTCAGGGGGGTTATTTATATATTCTGAATATTAATCCCCTGAGTAGCAGGTTGCAAAGATCTTTTCCCATTCTGTAGGTTGTCTTTCATGCTCTGAATTGTTTCCTTTGCTATATAGAAGCATTTTAATTTAATGTCATCTCACTTATGATTCTTGGTGTTATATCTTGTGCTTTAGGAGTCTTGCTAAGGAAGTCATTGCCTTCCTAAACAAGTTATAGTATTAAACCTATGATTTCTTATATCATTTTCAGAATTTCTCATCTATTTCCTAGGTCCCTGATACACTTTGAGTTGACTTTTATGCAGGGTGAGAGATAGGGATGTTTTATTCTTCTACATATGGATATACAGTTTTCCCAGTACCATTTGTTAAAAAGACTTTTTTCTCCAACACATATTTTTGGCACCTGTGTCATGTATTAAATGACTGTATCTATATGGATTTGTTTCTGTGTCTTTTATTCTATTCCATTTGTCTACATGTGTGTTTTGATTCCAGTACCATGTTGTTTTTGTTACTATAGCTCTGTAGTATAATTTGAGGTCCTGTATTGTGATGTCATCAACATCACATTCTTGCTCAGGATTGCTTTATGTATTCTGTGTCTCTTAGTTTTCAAACGAATATTAGAATTGTTTTACTTTTCTACTTTTGTAAATAATGTCATTGGAATTTTGATGGGGTTACATTTAATCTATACAAGGCTTTGGTAAATGACAGTTTTGAGATTAATTCTGCCTATCCAAGTACATGAAAAGGTCTTTCCATCTTCTGAGGTTTTCTTCTCTTTCTTTCTCCAGTGTTCTATAGTTTTCATTATAGAGATCTTTCATCTTTTTCATCAGATGAATTTCAAAATTTTTATTTTTGTTGAGGTTATTGTGAATGGGATAGCTTTCTTAATTTCTTTTTCAGCAGATTCATTATTGGTAAATAGGAAAATAATTGATTTATGTATATTGATTTTGTATCCTGCTACTTTGCTAAATCTAGTTACCAGCTCTAGAAGTCTTCTTGTGGAGTTTTTTGTATATAGGATCATGTCATCAGTAAACAGATAAAGTGACTTCTTCTTTTCTTTGTTCTATCCATTTAATGTTCTTCTGTTGATTGCTCCGCCTAAAGTTGCAAGAACTGTGTTGAATAGAAGTGGTAAGACAGGATGTCTTGTATTATGCCTGTTTTTAGGGGAAATATTTTCAATTTTTCTGTATTCAGTATGATGTTGGCCTTGGGTTTGTTGTATATAGATTCTACAGTGTTGAGGAAAGTTCCATCTATCTCTACTATCTCTAGTGTTTTAAGCATGAATGGATGCTGGATTTTGTAAAATGCATTTTCTGCTTCTGTTGAGATAATCCTGTGAATCTTGTCCTTAATTTTATTTATGTGGTGAACTGCATTTATTAATTTACGTCTGTTGAACCACCTTGTATCCCTGTGATGAAATCCACTTTGATCTTTGGTGCACAATCTTCTTAATGTATTTTTGAATGCAGTTTGCCAATATTTTATTAAGGATTTTGGCATATATGTTCATTAGGGATGTTGGTTTGACTTTTTTTATCTTGATGTGTCTTTGTCTAGTTTGGATATCAAGGTGATACTAGCATCATAGAATTAATTTGGCAGTGTTCTCTCCCGTTTTATTTCATGGATTAGTTTGACAAGGATTAGCATTAGTTCTATAAAAATCTGCTAGAACTTGACTGAGAATCCATCAGGTCCTGGGCTTTCTTTTGTGGGAAGGATTTTAACAGCTGTTTCAATTCATTGCTACATGTTGGTCTGCTTAAGTTTTTTATAACCACATGATTCTATTTGGGCCAATTATACATCTCTAATATCTTCAAGGTTTACTAGATTATTACAGTATAAATTTTCAAAACAATTTCTGATGATTCTCTGGATTTCATTAACATTTGTGATCATCTCCTTTTTTATCTCTAATTTTGTTAATTTTGTCTTTATTCTCTCTCTTTTGGTTAGTTTATCTAAGAGTTTGTCAAACTAATTTGCCCTTTCAAAAAATGATCTCTTTATTTCATTGAACCTTTATATTGTTTTTTATTTTCTATTTAATTAATTTCAGCTCTGATTGCAATTATTTCCTGTCTTACTCTGATTTCATCATTAGTTTGTGACTCTTTTTCTAGGGATTTGATGTGTAATATTAGATTATTTATTTTTTATATTTATTATTTTTTAATGTAGTAACTCAGTTCTAAAATCTTTCTTCTTAGAACTGCCTTCATGCAGCTATTTCTCTATTCTTGTTTGCTTTCAATAATTCTCTTATCTCTCCCTTGATTTCCCCTGCAATCCATTTCTCATAAAAGAGTGTATTATTTAATCTCCAGCTGTTAGAATTGTTTCTTTTTTATCTTGTTGTTGATTTTTAATTTTATTCCATTATGAGCTGATAAGATACAAAAAATTATCTCTATTTTTTTTGTATCTGTCAAGATTTGCTTTGTGTTCTAAAATATAATCTATTTTGGAGAAATTTCCATGTGTCACTGACCTAAAAGTGAATTCAGTTGTGATGGATAAAATATTTTATAGATATTAGGTCCATTTGATTAATAGTATTTTTTAGTTCTAAAGGATCTTTACTTGTTTTATGTCTGAATGAACTATCTATTGGTGAGCCAGGTGTTTGAAATTACCTTATATTATAGCATTGTGGTGTATTTGATTATTTATATCGATATTTGTTTTTTTTGGGGGGGTACTGAGGATTGAACTCAGGGTACTCGACCCCAGAGCCATATCCCCATCCCTATTTTGTGTTTTATGTAGAGACAGGGTCTCACTGAGTTGCTTAGCACCTCGCCATTGCTGAGGCTGGCTTTGAACTCATGATTCTCCTGCCTCAGCTTCCCAAAGTGGTGGGATTAAAGGCATGCGCCATCGTGCTGGACTGAGAAAGGTTTGTTTTATGTAAGTAGATCCACCATTGTTTAGGAAAATTTACCCCTAAGCTGGTTTTCATTTTTATTTTTCATTTCTTCTGTATGAAATATTTCATTGAATATGTTTTGTAGTGTAAGCTTACAGGTCATGAGTTCCTTTAGTTTGTGCTTATCATGGAAGTTTTTTATTTCATTTTCAAGTCTGGAGATTAGTTTTGCTAGATACAATAATAATTTTGGTTGACACCTCTCCCACTCCCCACCAAGGCTTGGTATATATTCTGCCAAGCTCTCCTGGCTTAAGGGTCTGAGTTGAGAAATTAGTTCAAATCTGAATTAGCTTACTTCTAAGTATAAACTGCCATTGTACTGTTATTAATCTGTATGTTAGGCATTTTTATTATATGTCTTGGAGAGGATGTTTTGTGATTATGCCTTTTTGGGGTTCTATATGTCTCTTGTATTTAGATTTTCATCTCTTTTGGGTAGATCATACTCACATCCTGTCTGTTCTTGCTGCACTAGGGAAAATTTCCCCTTTTTGCTTATTTGTTGAAACCAATTTGCATTTCAAATAGAACTTCTTTGGCAGGACATTTAAACTAACCTTTTTCTTCTTTCGAACATGATGTATAAAATATTTGCCATAAATTACATGTTCTGGCTTTGCTTTATTTCTATGGCCTTCTGGCTTTTTTGCCTTTCCAATATAAATTTTCTGTTTCTCTTGTCAGTTTCTGTTTCCTAAAATTGTATGGGTGACACACTCTTCACTGTTAAGAGCAAAGAGTAACTCCCTGACTGGGTTTGAGCTGAGGATGGATTTTCCCTCTGGATGGAGCTGTGAATGTAAAGCCAGTTCTTTTGTAGCATAGTGAGTTAGAGTAACAATGGAGAGATTTTCTTTGTTTGCATTAATATTCTGTGTCTACTGTCATATGGGATTCATGAGCATCTCTTTTCTTATCCAATACCTGCTATGTGCCCAGTATATTGAAAAAAAAATAGTTGACTGTATTTGAACAGAGTGACTTAAGGTAAAATAGTTTCCAACTCTGGGAAAGCTGTGGAAATTCATTCTCGACCTGCATGTATATCTGGTGCACCTGTGTTTAAAACATGAGTGATGTCTGCCTCATCATAATCTTCTCATGAAAAATAGATTAATTGATGTCAGAGCGCCCCTTCCAATGCTTATTTTTCATGCCAAGTGTTTTGCTCATTTATACACATGTATGTATAATATTTAAAATTTAGTTTTAAGTGAATTTTTTAACATGCTTTGACAATATGATCAGTTGGAATTGCTAAAAAAAATTTTAATTTTAAAGAATGAACTGTGAATGGAAAGGGAGTTTCATGTTGTTTTGAATTTTCTGTTTAGAATCTTGCTTCCTAAATTCACCCGGGGGAGATAAGAACTAGTGGGACATCACAGCTGTCAATTCTTAATTCACAAATTACCAGCAAGATGAAGAAATAGAGCAAGAAGATATAAATCATCTTGCCAAGAAGGATGAACAATAATTTATATATATGTGCATATGTATTAATTAAAATAAGAAAACTAAAAATAGAGGAAGAGAGAGATGGTTAGAAGCTTTGGGGATGAATTAAACCTGGTTTATGCCTCCTCTACTTAAAAGTTTTATGAAGATGTTAATTGGACAGTTTTGGCTACAAGTAATAGAAGTTTAAAGTAAACATGTTAAAGCACAACAGGCATTTTATTGGCTCAAGTTATTATGACAAATACTGGGAAAGCTCATAGGAACTAAGAGTTACAGGTACATGGACCTCAAATGCTGGAACTAAAATTCAACATGGCCACAACTCTTTGGATCCTTTTTTACCTTTCATCCATCCTAGGCTTTATGTTGAAGAGGTCTGTACTGCCAGTAGATAAGATGCTTGACAACATGTTCTGTATAAGAACTCTAGTAGAATGAATCCTCCTGTCTCAATATCTGTATATCAAATCCACTGGAGAACTCTGATTGACTGTTTGATTTTATTGTATCACCCATGGTGTCACTGCAACTAGAAGACCAGAGGAATTCATTCAACAGCATGGGTCATAAAACCAACCAACAAATAAGGAAAAGCAATTCTGCTATGAGAAGAAATATGTCAGAAAGGAAATATTTTGGTTACCTAATATTGATAGGCACTTAAATGTTTTGCTTTAACTTTAAGCAAGATAAAAAAATTTTCTGTATTGGTTTCCTTATATATAAGTTAGATATAAAATTTGTTAACTACATGTGCTAGGACATGTAAAAAGAGTATATAAAACTTCCTAGAAAGTGGTCAATAAACTGTAGAATTTAACACATATTGTGGTAACTCTTAGCTTGAGAAACTCCATTTTGTCTGGGCGGTCAGCCACCTTAACTTTAGCCCAAACATCAACACACTTAATTTTTGCAAAGAGTCGTGGTCATCTTGACCTAAGTTTCAGATAAAAAACAACTCTAGGATGCTTGCCAAACCCAGGATGCTTACTAAACAGTGTTACAATCTATTTCCCAAACGTAGGGTGGGCGTAGGGTGGGCTTAGCTAACTGCAATTTCTGCTTCTGTATTGTTGGCTTCTTTGAATTGACTAAAAGGAGAAAATGTCATAGCGCCTGACTCACGGTTTTCTTTTGCTATATAATCTGTAAATTAAATTAAGCCAAGGACTGCAACTTTGAATTGGCTCTAATTGGCTTTGCAGTCCCACAGGCTGAAAAATAAACCTTTAACAAATGAATCTATGGTTTGTTGTTTCTCGCTGATTGGGTATAACAATGTGAATTCCAACCACTACCTATATGTCTAGGTAGTGGTCGAAGCTGCTATAAACATTTCATAAACTAGATGGCTTACTAACAACAAAAAATTATTTCTCACAGTTCTGGAGGCTGGCAAGTCCAAGATCAAAGCACTGGCAAATTCAGTTCAGTAGTTCAGTGTCTAGTAAATGCTCACTTACTAGTTCATGGACAGCCTTCTTTTGCTACATCCTCATATGGTGGAAGGGGCAAGGAGTCTCTTTTGGCATCCTTTTAAAAGGCATTAATCTCATTTGTGAGGATTTTGCCCCCCACCCCAAAATCACCTCTCAAAATTCCCATCTCTTAACACTATCACCTTGGGGTTAAGATTTCAACAGACAAATTTGGGATATGGGGCACAATCATTTAAAGTATCGTACTATGTAACAAACTCCAAAATTACAGTAGTTCATCAATTAGCAATTACTTCTTGCTCAATAAATGGATTGTTGGTAAGAGGCAAAACTCTCAGTGATAAGAGAACGTCCTTTTACTCCAAAAATATCCTAGCCTTGGGTCCTTTTACATTAAGCTGTTGAGAGAAAACAGTGAAAGTAAAGAACATACACATTTCTTACAAATCTATGATGAGAAGTTACATATAGTTAGGGAAGTACTTGAAGTATGGGCCCTCACAGGTGAGTCAACTCTCATTGATAACTTCTCACAGTTAATGGAGGAGAATGGATTTCAACCCACAACATTACAACCACCACTGCCACACCTGGATCAAACAATCTGTAAGTATTCTCTTTGTGTACAGAATATTGAGTCAAAAGGACCAGGGAGCTCAACAAAATTAAAATTATTTAGGTTACTATAAAATACACAGAAAAACTCATTAGATCTCAAGCTCTATTTCTAAGTTATACCATTGCCTTGTTATGTCTTCCATGTGGGAAATAGAGGTCAGGGAAAGTGATGAATAGTAATGCACGATATCAGAGTATTCCAAGTATCTGAGCAGATGCATTAAATCAACTTAATGAAGACATAATACTGCAAAAGTGTTCCATAGAAAACAAATAAGGATTCTGATTAAAATTTTAAGAGATTTTATATGTGGAATCTAAAAAAGGTGATCTCACGGGTTGAGGATGTGACTCAGTGGTGGAGGGCTTGTCTAACATGCACAAAGCCCTGGATTTAATCTGTAACATGGAAAAGAAGAAGGAGAAGGAAAAGGGGGAAGGGAGGGAGGAGGAGGAGGAGGAGGAAGAGGAGAAGAAACATAAGTTGAACTAGTTAACTAATTGACCCATAGCAGTAGAGAATAACAGTGATACCAGAGGCTAGGGTAAATAAAAGTTTCAGAAATTACTAAGTATACACCATGACAGATCCTGTAGACATTAAAACAGGGTAAGAGGGTATTATTTTTCCTATTAATTTTAAAATGTAAATAAAATGAACAAGTTCCTAGAAAAACTATAACTTGCAAACTGTTTCTCATGAAAAAATAGAATATGAAATAATTCTATATCTATTATAGAAAACAAGGAAATAATATCAGAGCTTTTCACAAAAAAAGCTTAAGGCCCAGATAAATTTGTTAGAAAATTCTAGTAAATATTTAAAGAAAAAATACACCAATCTTAAGTATATTCTAAGGAATAGAGAAAGAGAAAAACATTTTCATCTTGTTTTATGAAAGCAACAAGTTTTTTAGAGAAGTCTGTCAAGGCCATTAAAGGGAGGGAAATAGGCAGATAGATGAAAATGTTTTAAAAAGTTGCAAACACTTGGCTAACTATAAAAAAGAAAACAATTTATAATCATGTCGAATTTATTCCGGAAATGTGAAATTCTTGTAATACTTGAAAATCAATTGTTGCAATTCTCTACTCTAACAGGAGAAAATCACCTTCAATACATAAAGAAAATCATGAAATAGAAAAGCCATTTATGATAAAATCTCCTAGAATCCCAGAAATAAAAGGGCTCCTCTTTAACACTATAAAGAGTAACTTCTAAAAGCTTCTTCTGGCACCATTCTTAATGATGAAATATGAGAGGCTTTCCCTCTGGGACTGGGAACTAGACTGAATATTCTATCTAAACTGTCAAAGCAGAAAGGTAGAAAGAAATAAAAAGTGGAAATGTATTAGGGATTACAATGGCATAATTAGGTCATTAATTTTTCCAATTCCATTCATTCATCCAGATAAATGTAGAATCATAAAAATGTAGTAAAGATGTACACCATTGGCACAATAAGCTGGGGGACAGAGGAAGTAATTCCACATGATGGTAATGGAGGAAGGGATGAAAAAGTAAGGCAATCGAAGGACTGTAGACTAGAAAACATAGCTCAGAACACTGAACATTAGAATAAAATGCTTGAGGTTCATCATTTTTGGGGAGGTGACTAGTGTGGTCACAGGTTAACCAAATGGGCTACGTGGAGAGATTTATGGACTTGAGATGCTCAAGAATCTTTATGACTAGACCTTCTATGTGGATCTTGGAGTTTCCCTTTAGAATGACAGGAACTTGGAAGAAAATGAGATCAATAAATCCAAATGTATCTGTGAAATATGGGAAATATCAAAAGTTTAGCACATAACTTCATAAAGAGATAGAATAATTGAAATATCCAGACAAACTTAAGAAAAAATTAATTTTTCAAGAATTTGGTGTCTGAAATATCTATCTATCTATCTATCTATCTATCTATCTATCTATCTATCTATATATATGAGTATCATCAGTACTATCAGCTCCCCAGGATCCTGGAATGGTGTATCTCCTTCTGAGAGGAGGATACTAGGTTAACTAGAGCACCATGGCCTTGGGAGACAGATGGGTCCAATGAAGCAAAGTTGCAGAAAGAGTAATAACTGTGCAAGAAATTATAAACTTCAGTGTATTTCTTAGCAATACCAAGAGAGTCAAGGTAGCACAAAGTGAAGGAATACAGGGAGGTCATTTCCTTTTTTCACCTTATATTCTACTGAAGGGATCTTGCTAATGTCAGAGGTGCCTTCTATGGAATAAAGAAATAGATATTTGTAGTTCTTGACTTTGTTAACAGCCTCTGTACTGGTGATCACTCTCTCTTTCTTGGAGCGGCTAGTGGTTTAGCGTTTGCTAATTCTTGCTTTATCAGCCATTAAAATGTGGGTTACAAAATCTGATTTTTAAGAAGTCTACTATTGCTCGTATATTTTTTATTATTTTTGGCATTATCTATTTTTCTTTTTGTTGCTTATGTTGTTCAAGCTTTAGCCCTTAAATGCAGTTTTTCTATTCTATTGGTCCTAATACATAGTTCCTGTGTGTACCATGGATATACCTACAATCATTCTTTGGTGATAGTCTTTCTGACAAATAAAATACTCCAAGATCATAATATTAGACTTTTCTCACCCCAAATCTGAACCAGACATTTTTTAACAAAAGTTAATTTTTAATGAGGTATATTTAGAAAGCATAATTGGAAGTAAAGTGAGCTAATAGATAATAAGATATCTTTGCTTCTAAGGTTTTCAATGGACAGATTGTTGTTTCTGTTGTTTTACTTTTCTTTCTATTTATTAGCAGTTTTCTGCTAATTATATAATCTCAAAGCAAAAGTACAGAATTCTTTCTCATCTTCACTGATTCCATATTTTGTCTTCCTCTATCCCTCAGTGAGGAACTGCTTTCCAGCATTACTGATATATATATAGCCATACATTCTAATCCATGAATCATGAATAAGGGTCTCAGAAATAGTATACATTTCCAACACCAACAATAAGCCTACCAAAAAATGTCAAGGTTTCTCAGGCAATTATTTGTTCTTAAAATGTATTCAATCCCCTCAACCCCTCCAAAAAAAAAAAAAGAATATATAGTTATAATATTTTCATCAAAGTTACTAAAATAATGGATAATTTTTCCCAATTGATTATGTTGGCAATTTGATAAAAACTTACATTTCTTTTTCAAAAATGTACTTGAGATTTTACTTTCTTAAATGTTTTTCACTTTAATTTTGGCCTTATAATATATAAAACATATATGATTCTAAAGTCAAGATAACATACATAACTATTTAGAGAAAATTCTTAATTCCATTCCTATCTAACCTAGCTTTTACGTACCCACATGTCACAGGTTTTTTTCGATGCTAGTATACCCTTCATGTATTTTTTTGTGTATGTAAGACATATCCAGATTTATATTTATATGTAAAATCTCTTCAATGCTTTCTATTTTCTGCACAAAAAGCAGGGTTTATACTGTATACAGTTTTTGAACTCTGATTTTTTTCATTTAATAACACATTTGAAAATTATACTATATCATTTGGTAGAAATCAATCATATTTGTTTAGCAACTAAAAAGTACACTATTATGTTAAAAACACAGTTTATTCAGCCAGTAGTTCATGGATGGACATATAAATTGTGTCTGACATGTTTCTATTTATAGTAATGTTATCGTTTCTAGAAGCAAAGGACAGAAGTAGAGTATTGTGTTAAAGTAGTTATTTCCTGACTTGATATGCAGTGCTCTATGCCTTGGTATCCTGGAACACACCCCACTGAGTGATAGTAAATAATATTGACATATGGTAGTTCTTATAGATTGTAGATAAGTAGCTGAATTTCAGTTGAATTTGAGGTATTCCATTTACTAATAAGATATAATGAGGTAAGAAAAGAAATAACTAAATTTAAATATGCTCCCTAAATATTTGTTCACAAAATTTAACTGCAAATCAGAGGTCAAACTGATTTTCATATTAGTGACAGTGGTTGATATTCCACTATGGGTATATGCAGAGATATATTTATTTAAAAACAAAAATTCTCCTGAGTAATGCATGCTGCCATAGATAGACACAAACATTAATGAAAATAATAATAATAATAATAACAACAACAGCAGCAGCAGCAGCAGTAAGCACCCAATTAGTTGTTTTTGCACAGAAATTATTAAGCACATAGCCTATGGTTGTGGATCTAGTACTCAAAATCTGAGAATATGGTTTGAGACCCTTCTTTTAACCATGTTAGTTATCTTTCTCTTAATATACATTAAGATATGGAAATAATATAGAGAACAAACTACATTGTAATACATAGTAAGAAGTGCAGACAAATCTACGAAACCATGCATATACAAACACATAAATATATTGAGAGTTTTTAAAAGAATGAACTGTTTGGAGAGATTTACTAATTTAAACACGTGTATTTTAGCTTGAAAAATAAAATCTCTCTTTCCAACTTCTCACCCATAGATATCAGTATGGAAGTGTAAGGACAGGGGCAAACTAAAGTATTTCCTTTGTTCTTTCTCTTTCTTTCCCCTTTCTTCCTTCCTTTCTCTCCCCCCTCCCTCTTTCTTTCTTTCTAAATCCAATTGAAAACTCCTAGCTGATAAATGCTCTTGATCAATGTTTTAGTCAGGTTTTTTGTTTCTGCGATTAAAAGACCTGACAAGAACAACTTTACAAAGTTTATTTTAGCTCAGTTTCAGAGGTTCAGTTCATGGTCAGTCATTCCATAACTCTGGGCCCAAGTTCAGCAGAACACTATGGTGGGAGAGTGCAGCAATGGAAAGCAGCCTGCAGCAACCAGGAAGCAGACAGAGAGCTCCTCTCACCAGGGAAAAAATATGAAACTCAATGGCACATCCTCAGAGACTCATCTCCTTCAATCACGCTCTACCAGTCCACAATTACCACCCAGTTAATCCATATCAGTGAATTAACCCACTGATAATAATCTAATCATTTTACCTCTGAACATTCTTACATTCTCTCACACATGAGCTTTTGGAAGAAACTTGTATCTATATAACAATGTCAGTACATTTCCTTACTACTGTTGGGGTAAAGGAGGATGCTGGAGCAGGAAAAGAACAAAAATGCATTTTCTAACAATAAATAAAGAGTGAGTTGTGCACAGCTAACATCAGGAGAGTGTGAGTGTACAAGAGGCTCTTAAGCTGCACAGATCAGGGTGTAAACAATATACAGAGTCCTGGAGGACAGCAACGGTTCTCAGAATAATTGGTTTCATCTATTGTCTCTTCTCTCCCCAGAAGGCCCTGGAGTTTAACAGTTGTGAATATAATTCTTGGATACATTTTCTAAACTCCCGATGCCTTATTCTGTGTGCTGGTAATATAAGAAGATTCAAACCAACAATAATAATAACAATATTAATAGTAATAGTAATAGCAGACAACTTTAGGCTTGTCTTGAGGGCTAGGGTCAGAAAAAATTAAACACTAATTTTAAACTATAGTGGTTATTGTAAAGGTAATAAGTCTTGTTCTAATGTTTTAATATGAAGGAATTCCAAAGGGGCTGAAAAGTATCTTAAGTTGGTCCTAGTGCCCTGACTAACCAGAGCCCAACAACAGTTTTACTCTGCTACAATTTTACTCTGCTACAACTCACTTACACTCAAATGAATCTGACCTATAATCAACTGATGAGACAAACCTTAGAGGAGTAATTACATTTTATCAGGCAGCAACAATTTAAGTCAATGGAAGATCTCTCTTGGTGATAATTTGGAATCTGGTTAGTCCAGTAGAGGAATACCCTTAGGAGAGAGGTAATCTTTACATAGTTGAGAGCCTATTGAAGAGTGTCTACACCGATTTCTAACAGTTAAGGGACATGACAGCCTGACTTGGAAGGGTGACTGCTCAGAATTTTTCTCAGCTAATAACTCATTCTTTCTTTTTTTAAATCCATTGGTTCGGAGAATGGAACAAAGGGTTCCCTTCATGCTAAGAAAACACTCTATCACCTGGCTACCTCCCCAGATCTCAACTCATTCTTGATGCCAGGAATTAACTAAAACTTACAGGAGTTTTCACTTCCTCCTGATTTCCTTCAGGATTTGAATTATCACAAGATTCCAAGATCCAAAGGGGAAAATCCATAATTGTGCAATATCAAGAACTGAGAAAAATTTTGGAAGAGATGTTATAGAAAGAGGCAATTCTGATTTTCTTCAAATATAATCAGAGGAGAGGAATATTCATGGAACCTCAGCATTCACTGAGCACTGTTATCATTTTCCCCCCGCAGGTGAATGATGCTTAATTTTCAAAACATAAAAGAAGGTATGGGTATTTCACATAGCTTTTATAGCCACACATTCACTATTAGAATTAAGGAAAATGAAGAAAAAGTATTGATATAAGAATATAAACCATGATTTGAATCTGAAGGCTTAATATCTACTGATAATTAATTAAAACTACTTAATTTCTACTAAAAATTTTTTAATGTTTACTTGTCAGTATATGTGCAATGCATTTTATATTTATGTCATATTGTTACATTATTTTTGTATTTGGAGTTTGTTTTACATGAATGTGAATTATGCTATTTTAATTTATTGTACACTATTTCATCATGTTAGTATTTTTGTATTTATAAATTTATACATTAATACATCATTAGCAAATTTGCAGGAATTTAAAACAGACATTTAAAAATAGTCTTCCTGCAGGGCAAATTCGTCATAAAATTGGAGTGAATTGGCAGAATTAAGTCTATAGTATAAATTAACATTGAACTACTATTTAGCTATCATTGATGAAGTTTATTTGCCCAGAACATTTGAGGCTTATACATAGCTGTAATAAACCTGAATTTCTGAAACCAATTCTCACAGAGGTTCTCATGGCCTTTCTGCTTTATGCACCATATTATTTAAAACGTTTACGTAATGAATATGCCATTGAGAGAAACCAACTTCCAACTAACCTGTTATGGTTTGTGAGGTGTCCCCCAGAAGCTCACGTGTGAGACAATGCAAGAAGGTTCAGAGGAGAAATGATTGGGTTATGAGAGCCTTAACACAATCAGTGAATTAATCACATGATGGGATTAATCGAGTGGTAACTGAAGGCAGGTAGGGTTTGGCTGGAGGAGGTGAGATATTGTGGGGAAGGCTTTGGGGCATATATTTGTATTTGTCAAGTGGAGATCTCTCTCTGCTCACTGATCATCATGTGGGCTGCTTCCCTCAGCCACACTCTCCCCCCATGATGTTCAGCTTCACCTCAAGCACCAAGGAATGCAGCCTGCTGCCCATTGATAGAGAACTATGAAACCATGAGCCCCCAAATAAACTTTTCCTCCTCAATAATTGTTCTGGTGGAGTCTTTTAATCACAGCAGTGAAAAATCTGACTAAAACATAACCAATTTCACCTTCCTTCTTATTTGCAACTTTAAATGTTAGAGACAATTAAACCTAATGGAGGAAAAGGGTATTGTTCAGGAGAAACTCACAGGAAAAAGTGCGTTTTCATTTGATGAACTGCTAAAATTCTCATTATAGTGAATTTCAGGCAAATTTATTATGTGTGTCTGGCTGGCAGCAGCGTTAAGGAATATTCTTCACACATCTAGAATTGGTGTCTATGGATGATGTCATCAGAGAAACCCACCACCCCAAAAAGTAATCTCAATACGAAGCCTGTTTTAGAATCCAGAGTAATTTTTCCCTAGAGTTGCTGGAAAAGTTTGTGAAAAAAATCACAATATTTTATCATATAAAATCTGATGGAATGTTATTTATATATATCAAATTGTATATAAATGTAAATATGCACATATATGTAATATGCACAAATATTGTATAAAGACATTCTATTTTCCTCTCTCCCTGCAGACAGATACAGATACATAAATATAGGTATCCCCACTGTTTCTGGGGTTTTTCAAGACAGGGTGCATTTTGGAGAATAATTAAATAAACATTGCAAGAGTTCTCTTTGTGATTCTTAATACCTTGCTGGTTTGTGAGCCCTAACTTGGTACAATCCAAGGAAGAAGAGGTTCTCTCCATACATCCTTTCTTTGAGTTTTGGCACAGAGTGTGAAGGGGGAATGGAGCCAGAGAGTATGTGGCTGTCAAATGATAAATAAAAATTTAATTTTCCTGATATAGCTTGGATCTGGAAAGTTCCCCAAAGATCTATGTGTTAAAGATTCCATTGCCAAACATGGCGCTATTTGGAGGTGGTAGAACTTTTAAGTGGTGGGCCTAGTGGGAGGAAGTTGGGTCATTGAGAGCATGTCCTCCAAAGAGATATTGAAAAACCAGTCTCTTTCGCTTTTACTCTTTGCCTCCTGGATACCATGAGGTGAGAAGGCCACATGTCTCCCTAGGATATTAGCCCACTGTACACTTAAAACAATGGGGGTCAAACCATCATTGACTGAAACCTCTGGATCTGTGAGCCTAAATAATATTTCCTACTTTTAAATTTATTGTCTCATATGCTTTGTCACAGTAATGAAAACCTGACCAACACACTCCTATAGATGGATATCAAATGTACCCATACTTCATATTTTAAATAATGCTCTATGCAATATATCTATACCTAAATTGTTATCCATGTATCTTATAATGTCCTAGGATAGGTATTTAAAAGCAAGCCACTTGACCAAAATATCTGAACCTATTTATGTCCAAATTACTTTCTTGAGAATATATTCTAATTTATACAACAATTACCAATGTGTTAATGTATATACTTTACATTTTATAGTACTTTTAAGGAATAAAGTGATTTAACAACTCTAAGAAGATGAAATTTAATTGTGGACTTTCAAGCCCATGGTAAGTTATAAGAGCAACCTAACCCAGAGAAAATGCCTGGTAGAAGCCTTCAAATGAAATGAAATAAAGCTCACATTTTTGACACCTCCCATACACTGTATTATGTGCAAGAGAAACAATATTTAATATAATCTTTCAACAACCCAAGCATATTAATGCTTTGTCTCTATTACTGCATCTTTGATAATTGTCTCAGAGAGGTTAATTAAACTGCCATTGATTGAACAGCTTGTGTGGTATTGAGCTTCACACTGGTACATGTCAAACAAAAAGTATAATTAAACAAACTATGTGCTGGATCTTAAATCACATCATATAAACAGCCAATAATTCAGATGATCAGACCCCCACTGAATATTCCCTTCTCTGTGGTTCTTCATTTTATGTTTAATTAAAATGTGGAATAATAAATCCAGTTTCTCTATATTCATTATTTCTACAAAATCACTTGAGTCACATACAAGTGACAGTGTAATATTGATAATTTCTATAAAACCATTTATCACCATCCCTTCCTTGTATTTACTGATGCTTAATAAACAGCAGATTACCATCTCTAAGCATGATGAAGCAAGCACACACAAAGAAAGAAAAGAATTTAGCAACATTTAATTAATGGCAAAGCCTAACTATTATTTATATGAGCTCATTAAAAGTTGAAGTTTCTTACAATCAATCCATAATTTTGAAGTAATGGTAAATGGTATCTTTGTAATCAAACAATAAATTTGGTTAAAAGAAAACACTCAGGTGAAAGTAGATAGAACTATCTGTCCTTAGAAATGAATAACTGAAAATATACTTTCAAAACAAACACTTGTTAAATGGAATCATTTTTTGCCATTGGCATCAAATCTTGGGTGACATGGAAATGAGGGAAATTTCCAATGTAGGTAATGGATTTCCATAGCGAAAGAGCAACAGCTAAAGAAGCCAACTGAAAATTGGAGGCAGCTTCTCAAATGAGATATAACCATATAGTAACTAATGGTTACTAAAAATTCTATGTTGAACAACATAGTATTATTTGAAGCAGGAATTATTTGAAGCAGGAATAGTATATTTATATGTATATATAGTATAAATAGTATAAATAGTATATATGTATATATAGTATATATACTATATATGTATATATAGTATATATGTATATATATATAGTATATATGTATATATACTATATATGTATATATAGTATATATAGTATAAATAGTATATTTATACCCTTTGTTCTCTGTTCACATGGACTTCATAAGTATCTTCTATTTTTAAAATAACAACTTTATTGAGACACAATTCACATATCATAGAATTGATTCATTTAAACTACAATTCAGTAGGTTTTAGGATAGTCACACAATTATGCAAACACCAGTACAATATAATTCTAGAATACTTTCATCATCCCCAAAAGAATTGCTACACCCATTAACAGTCACTCCCTACTTCTCTTGCCACCACCTTCCCCAGCCATATAGTCTCATCTGGTTTCTTTGGAGGGTCTAGGACTTTTTGACAGTCAACATTTCCTGGAAAAAATGAAAGACTAAAGTAGATAGTTTGACAACCCTGAGTCACACCTTAGACTATTAAACTCCAGCTTCCTTTATGGTTTTTATTTAATTTCCTAGCTGCATACATTGTTTTTTCTTTTTCTTTATCAGCATATTTCAAGAAACAAAGCCACATTAACTACATAGCAGTAGTAAAGAAGTTCAGTTGGCGAGGAAGAAAATGTAGTTTAACTTACTACCCAGAGAAAAGAAGCTAGACGATACAGAGGGAAGGAGTAAGTTTTCCTTTAATATTCTAGCTGCCACAGGAGTATTAATAGCAGAACTCAACATGGGGAGAGTGAGAGACATAGAGAGAAGACTGTGGGCTACAGTTGAGCAGAGTCTAAAAGTATCAAATCCCACTTCCATCATCCAGTCTCTCTCAATCATTTAGAGCCCTTGGGTATATCTGTATTGGGTCATAATTGTGCATACTTCAACATTGTTAGTCCAGAGTCAAATGCAATTTTTCAACTTCTTCCTCAATAAAGGCCTCTTTCTGCAAAAAATATTCTTATTTGGACAGGAATGCAGCTGTCCGGAAGCAAAATGACTTATTACTAAGACCATTAACATAACAGCATAATGGACCAGGATCTTTTTTTTTCTTTCAGTAGTGGGGATTGAACCCAGGGCCTTACACACTCTAAGAAAGCACATTTATATCTCCAGCCTTTATAATTCTTTTATTTTGATACAAGGTCTCTCCAAGTTGCCCAGCCTGGCTTTGAAATTGTGATCCTCCTGCTTCAGTCTCCCAAGAAGTTGGGATTACTGGCATGTGCCATCAGGACCAGCAGACCTGGCTCCTGGTTTAAAGAAGATGAGTTTTAAATTGATAGACTCAAAGGTTGTTTTCAACTTGTGTTTGTCATTGTGTGACTTTACATGATCTGGTTGCTCATTTATATCCAAAGATTAACCTGGAAAAGGAGTGGCATGCGTAGCTCATGACCATTGGGCTCTGGTGATCTACTGTTAATGTATAATCAGAAGAAGTGAAATTGTTCCTGAAAAAAAATAAGACAATGTCATGCCAATGAGAAGCTGCATTACCTAAGCCTTCAAAGAGCTCTAGACATTGACAAGAACAAATGTCCAATGAGATTGTGCGTTTATCTAATGGGATCTGTGATTGTTTCTAAGTGGATTGATGGAGATTGATTCTCTGTCAAGACAGGCTTTGCACTTTCATCTGTCAGTGCCCTTCACTGGCACCCCTCTTGCTGGTGTGTCACATACATGCACACACACACAAACACACAGGTGAAGCCCTACCCTGTGTTTCTGTTAATGACCTGCTCTCCACTTGAGTCTCCCAGCCCATCTTGTTGGAGTGTCCAGTACAGATGGAAAAAGCCAAGCTGCCAGAGAGGCTGAAAGTGGACCCTGGATTTGAGGTCAGAGGGCGAGTAGTGGAAACAGTGAGAAGTGGATTAAAGTGGAAGGAGTTGGTGAGAAATAAGGTCTAAGAGAGCAGCTGTGGTTTGGCACACAGGTCAAAATCTAGGTAGGTGTGTGTAGGTGTTAGTGTGGGTGTGAGGGTGTGAGAGAGATTGGGGATACACTGGATGAAGCAAGAGAAGGAGATTGGCCTTTGGGCATCAGATCTGACAATTCTTGGGACCTGCACACTTTGTAGATGCTTGCTTTCAATTCTCAGAGCCATAGTATCTGAGGATAGGACAAAGCCATCCACTGCAAGGTAACAGGGAGCTACAGAAATCTCTGTGGCTGATCGAAGGGATTCGATCCTCAGATTTAAGCTTTAAAAAGATCATATTGGGATGAAAAATACACTGGCAGTTAAAAAACAGTATTGGGAGGAAATGACTCTCAGGATAATATACGTAGCAATCACTTAGCATGTATGTTTAAAATGCCGGTTTCTTTGTCCCTCTCCAGAAACTGTGGTTTGGTAGACTAAACAAAATTATCACTAATGTAAAGCACTAGAGTGCCTGGAATGTAAAAGGCAAAAGTAGAATCATAAGTAGCTGTTCTGCTGCTGATGGTGATTTCTAGAGCAATGCTGATAAAGGATCGTGATCAGTTAATTAGGATCTATGCAGTGAATGTAGAAGCCGTTTGATAAAATTCTGAACTCAGCATTCCAGTTCTCTAAGCAGGTGATGTTCCACCCTGACTGTACCTTGGCATAACCTGAGGGTCTTTCAAAATATGACACTTATGCAATTCAATTAGCATCTTTAGGTGCAGGAACAAAGCATTGGAATTTATATAAAGTTCCCCCAGGAAATCAGAATATGCACATATATTTGAGAATTGCTGGTCAAGTTACAAAATTTGAGTTTCATCTTTATCTACATCATCTGTGAAAAATGCGAACTTCTGTGCCTAACTTCAGATGTACTGAATCAAATTACTTGGTGGCAGTGATGTTGGTTGATCTCTGTTTCTAAGTACCCCAGCTGGATTTACTATGAACATTAAACCAAAAAACCACTGCCTTAGAGAGGTCAACTGAATATAAGTAATATTATTATCTCATGCTACTTCCAGGGAAGTATTTCTGTTCACTCAGTCTTGAATGAATTAACTATGGCTCTTATCAGACTACCCAACACATAGAGCTACCAAATATTTTCAGATTGCTTAATGATACTACACTTGATATAATTCGTTTTAAATTTAGAAGTACCTACAAACACACACACAGGTTTAAAACAAAGTATGGTCTTCCATCTAAAAGCAAAAGTTGTACAGATAATTTTGGTGAATGATTATTTTATTTTTTCTTCCTTCAAAGGACTCAGAGAGGAGGTCTTCCTGGAGAATATATTTGTTGAGTACCCTCTGTCTCCTAGATGCTGAAGCTCTGCCATCCTCTGAGTCACTTGGCCATCTGATGGCCATAAAGTTGGAACAAATCTGAAATGCAGAATTTTCTGTGGGTTAGGTTTTTATTTACATTTTTCCATGTGACACTGCTTTATTTATCTTCTTCAGTTTTAAGTAGAAACTCTCAATAGTCAAACAAGCAGAAAACCACAGCCTGGATAAAGGTTAATACTTTTGCAATCATTTTTACTTCCATTTATTTTCCATGCTGGTGATGATGCAGGAGTCTTGCTATTTCATTGCAATCACACTTGAGCGAATGATTACACACTTCCTACCCTGCAACTGTGAGTTAAAGTGATCAGACTTCTTATTAAAGTCTATACTTTTTACTTTTTTTTCCCATCAAAAAAGAATTGGTATGTTCTCCTTTGGTAAATTTTAATGGTTCCCAATAGTCTTATTAGCAATATCAAAGTAAATCAATTATTTACCCAGAAGGATGAAAAGGTGCTTGCAAAATGTGAAATGGTAATCCTGAAATACATAAGATAGATTATTTGGGGACTGTGAATACATATCTATATCAATATGTATTGTTCAGACCTAAATCAGGTAAAATTTGTCTTTTACATTTTACTTAATGATGCTTTTGAGAGTTTTATGATCCATCCTGTCATATTTTACACAAAAATCAGAGCAACATAAAGGGGAACAAAGATTCAGATATAAAACAAATGTTTTCAAAGCTTGATTTATAGCTCTTGTTGAAATTTAACCACTTTCAAAAGCTTGGAGTTTATGATCTGATTTTTTAAAGCTTCCGCTCATTTCTTCTCAGCATATTTAATGCTTGTGAAGGACACATATTTTTTAAAAAATTTTAATCATAGGATTTATGAATTCATATTATAGATCCTTATTTATGTCTACAGTGAGTAAAGAAACCAGAGCAGGAACTCAGATATTATTACTTCAGGCAACTGTAGCCACCATGAAAAGCCTAGGCACAGGGCCCTCATTTAGGACCCTCCAGGCAGGACAGAGGATATGGGACAGTGGCTCTGGGTAGCAAGATGTGTAAAGAGTCATTCAGGAAGCTGGAGCTTCCTCATCCCCTGCCAGAGATTGCCCACAGAGTTCCAGATTGCTCATACCAGGGAAACTTGGGCATCACATAGCCTGCTCTATCTTTCTGTGTCCCTGCTTCTATGCCAAGCTCTGCACAGTTCACCAGAGTGATTCCCACCCATGGCTCAGTCACTGACACCACTGCAGTGCCATGACAGGCTCCAGGCCTTCTGCTTCTGCTTCGGCAGCTTATGAACCAGACAGGCATTTAGCACATGACCACATAAGAAGACCTGTACATTAACAGTGTGGGTATGTGCTGAAAGGAGTCACTGAATGAATGCACAAAAGAAATATCCATAGAGAGAACAATATTCCCAGTGAAGTAAAAATACAAGCATGCCAATTGTGACTTGGAGCCAAGGCAAACACCACATTCAAATCAACAACAAAAGAAATACCAGGCTTCTTAGTTTCTGAATGCAATGCAAGTCTGTGGATGAAAGTAAAACAAAACAAGAAGACAAAAACAAAAACAATCACAACATCCTCTCCCTTTTCTTAATGCTCAAAATAATGACAACTGGTTGTTGTCTAGAGATTTCTACAAATATGCTGATCCCATCAGTCAGATTTCCCCCTAAAATCAAACTAGAGGATTTCCTTAATGTTTAAATTCAAGAACCTAGTATATAACATCTGTCTTTCATTGATTAGGGACAAAGTTTTCTGAAAACTTTATAAAGGAAGGAATTGAAATTTTGTTCCATAAGGATATTTAGTATAGTTATATGTTGTTAATGACTGAGATATATTCTGAAAAATAAAATATTAGGCAATTTCATCACTATGTGAACTCACGGTGTGTGCTTACACAAACCTAGATGATGTAGGTCAATCATTTGATGTGGTCTTTTGATGCAATCAGGAGTTCTGATAAATAGGGGCTTTAAGAGGCTGCTGCTCATATAATACATCATTCTGTTTCTCTTTTTAATAAGCAGAAGGAGTACACTCTAAAATAATGATATATAGCATAATATAGTGAATTCATAAATCAATAACACTGGTTTGATAATGATGTCTTGTCATAGTTATCAAGTGTTACACATCGGACACAATTATATTGCTCTACTTTCATATGACTGGCAGCACAATAAGTGTATTTATACCAGCATCACCACAAACACAAGAGTAAAGCTCTGCTATGGCTCTAGCATGCCTACAGCATCACTTTCCAGTTCCATTATATTCTTTTGGGACAACTACGGAGTATGTGGCCTGTCATTAACCAAAAGGTCACTATGAAGTGCCTGACTGCATTTGGTTACCAAGACCTTTATATTAAATCAATAAATCAATAAATCAAAAGCATTGGACACAATGGACCAACTTCAAAGCTTCTTATATGGAAATGATAGAAATGTCAGTGCAGATGAATCTGATGTGCATGACCTCCTGTTTGACCTCAGTGATTCATAATTATTTATCCTTCAGTTAGTTAGCACAGGAATGAGATACAATAATGTTTGGTAGTAAATTTATTCAGTGAGATATCAGCAAAAGGAACTAGAAATATCACAGGATAATACAGAAGAAAGGAAGTGTGAAACATTTTTTATTTCATTGAGAAAACAGGCTGCTAATGAGTTTCTAAAATATCATTTGCCAAAAACTAACCAGCCAAAAAGAGTACATTTTAGGTCTTTTGTTTAATACTGTTGGTTGAGTTCTTGCCAAAAGAAGACAGGATTAGAATGCTACCAGTTACCACAAGTAATTAAAACTCAAAAAGACTCAGATTGTCAAGTCAGGATTTTCTTGTCCTGGAGTCAGATACCATTCATTATTTCTTAGTCATTCTCAACCACCATTGAGCATGTGCCCACCAAGCCCAAGTATTGTCCTACATCCTGGAAGTACAGCCATGCAAACACACCTTCCTCATGGCCAGTGGTCCAACTGGATGCGTGGTGCTTTTAGAGTAAATAGACAACTAAATAGGTCTGTAGTTCAGTAGCAAAGAAAACCAGAAAAAGGAAGAACTAAAGTTTGAGGTTTAATTTATTTGTAATAATGTAATGAAATTAATATAGAAGATTTTAGCCTGAAATTGGTTTAAAAAAAAAAAGGTAAAAAGAAAAGAAAAAAAATGAAAGAAAAAAGTATGAGTGCTTTTATATAGGAATAATATAATTTAAAAAGACATCACAGGATAAATTTTCCCAAAGGTCACTATCATCCTTGTATATTAATTGAATTCCAAATTGTACTTAACTCAACTTCTATCAGCCTTAAGACTAAAGTCAGCATTCAGGAGTTGCTTGGTTTACTGAAAAAACCTTGAAATGGTGGCCAGGAAAGTCGATTGCAGTGGTCGGGACTATTAGTCAGGTGGCCTTGGATGAAGCACTTACATTCTGAGGTTCAGGGCAGCTGTAGCTGCTCCACCTCTGGGAAACATGGGTCTTGAGAACAAAAGACTCAACATGGGCTTTCTACATGAATGCCAGAGGTTAATAATTTCCTTCTCACCACACACTGGGCTGAGTTCAGTCCTACTGTAGTTAATATCTGGAACTCGCATAAATTTTCCACTTTAGTCATGAATATTACCATGGAACTTTTATAAGTCTCTTCCAATGATAAGCATGTGGGGAATTATAGGACTATTTGAAGAATACAATGAGCACGTGTGTCTGCAGGCCAATGGCCAACCTGGCTTTGGTAGCCCTCTGCTGCATTCTCTGGCCTAATACACTTGAACAGATTCTACTTCTTTGCCATCTCCCTCATTCCTTTGTGAGACTGATGCTCCACAAGATTATCTTTGCCATGTTCATCTTGATACTCCATCACTTTATCCAGGAACCACTTGTGGTATGGCCTCCCACCTGTCTTTCTATATGTACTCTCATCAATTGATTCTCCATCTTCCACTGAGGTTCCTCCAGCAACTCTCCTCTGATCTCTTAGGGAGTTTTACTTCCCTGTGGTTTTGCTGTGCATCACTAGTTCAATTAGCTGTCTCTCATATGTGTGCTTTACTTCCCTATGAGCATTAATCTCATTGCAGAGAACAATGGTTCCTTAAAGATTGCTTTGTCATCCACAGTATTTTAGTACAATGTCTTACTGACAAAACATAAAAAACAAATACTGTGGACTGATGCAGCCTCCTTGGGAATGTTAGAAGCCTTGTATTTATTTTTCTTTCTTTCCTTTTTTTTTTTTTTTGGTCATTGATTTGTATTATATTTGATACTTCTAATTTTGCATGACACAATTTTTTATTACAATGAAACTAAAATAATTTCAGATTAAAATATGTAGAACTAACTCACCTTTCATTGAAATAATGACTATATTAATACCACCTAGCTCCTCATCCCAAGAGCCTCGAAAATCATTACATCTTTCTTTTATTAAAACATTAAACAATCTCTATTGGCTTCGGAAACATAATTTCATCCCACATGAGATGCTCAGTAATTCATTCACTTATTTTAAAAAAGAACATAGTTTCCCTTTATATTCCTATCAACTAGGATATTTCATGGGAAAGCTTTGTTTCTTTCTCCTAAAACTATTGTTTTTTGTGTGTGCATGAAGCCATTGTGCTGACGTACAGTTAAGAGAATTATCAAAGTAAAAAAATAGTCAGAAAACAGCTTCACTGAAAAAATTAATAGAATTGACACTAAACATGGAAATGTAAGGCTTTAATGCACTTTTTCCATGTATGAAAGTGAGAGTATCTTGAGAAGAAGGGGAAACTATGATCTTCTTTCCAAGAAGTGGAAGAATTGCTGAGCACCATTTTATTGCAATCATCATGTTGTTAGTTGTACAAGAAAAATGCATTATTTCTCTTATGTGAGTAAAAGTATTAGCTTCTGTAAATAGAGTAATTGTCCTTGTCAGAAGCAAATCAATTTCCACAGGACTCCTTTAAAGACCATTTTAATAATTCAGTTTGGCTGAGCATTCTAGATAGAAATTAATTAAATGAGAATGTATATAAGTACCTCGTTCAGAGTGATTATCATCATTATTCCCACTAGCAATACAATTATCATATTTTTAAAATGCAGAGTGAAATAAGCTTGACTTAAAAAAAAAGAAAAGGACCATATTCTATAACATTGCACTTATGTAATATCCTGGAAAAGACAAAATGATCTATCCTGAGAGAGCACAGATCAGTAATTCTAGTATTGACAAAGAGGCGGAAATGAGGTATTACAAGGAGGCAGAGCAAATTCTTGAAGATGGTGGATATGCTCATTGTCTTGATTATGGAGATGATTACAGATGTGTACATAAGCTAACACATACAACTATACACTTAAAACATGTGCACAAAATATGTGCACAGTATATGTGCTTCAAATTGTACTTCAACAAAGCTGCTAAAACTCTGTTCTTAAATTGTCTTCATCAATGCCACATAAGATTCTCAGGTCATGACCTTCTACACCCTAAACCAGTTGCAATAGCTGAGCTCTGTGTCCAGCCCACAGAGACTTCAGTGGAAATTCTGTGACTGAAAGAGAATCTATGGCCTTTTGGAGGCAGCATCTTCCTTCCCCTTTTAAAACTTCAGTGCCCTCCCACTCAAATTTTGTTTGAAAGATAGTACCAACATTATGTTCAATGCAAAGACATATTCAGAGTCGATCACGGTGGCGCACACCTGTAATCCCAGAACCTTGGGAGGCTGAGACAGGAGAATCGCGAGTTCAAAGCCAGCCTCAGCAATGGTGAAGCGCTAAGCAACTCAGTGAGACCCAGTTTCTACATAAAACACAAAATAGGCAAATTAACACCAAAAGAAGTAGAAGACAGGAAATAATCAAAGTTAAGGCTGAAATTAATAAAATTGAAAGAATAGAAACAATTCAAAAAATTGATAAAACAAAAACCTGCTTCTTTGAAAAAATAAACAAAACTGACAAACCCTTAGCCACCCTAACAAAAAGGAGGAGGGAGAAAACCAAATTACTAAAATTCGAGATGAAAAAGGAAATATCACGACAGACACTACTGAAATACAGAGGATAATTAGAAACTATTTTGAAAATTTATACTCCAGTAAAATAGAAAACCCTGAAGACACTGACAAATTTCTAGAGGCATATGACCTACCCAAACTGAACCAAGAGGGCATACACAACTGAAACAGATCAATTTCAAGCAAGGAAATAGAAAATACCATCAAGAGCCTGCCAACCAAGAAAAGCCCAGGTCCAGATGGATTCTCAGCAGAGTTCTACAAGACCTTCAAAGAAGAATTAATACCAATTCTCCTCAAACTATTTCATGAAATAGAAAAGGAAGGAATCCTTCCAAACTCATTCTATGAGGCAAGTATCACCCCGATTCCAAAACCAGACAGAGACACATCAAAGAAAGAAAACTTTAGACCAACATCCCTGATGAACATAGATGCACAAATTCTCAATAAAATTCTGGCAAATTTCATACAAAAATATATCAAAAAAATAGTGCAGCATGATCAAGTGGGGTTCATTCCAGGGATGCAAAGTTGGTTCAACATACGGAAATCAATTAATGTAATACATCACATCAATAGACTTAAAGATAAGAATCATATGATTTTATCAATCAATGCAGAGAAGGCATTTGACAAAATACAATACCCTTTTATGCTCAAAACACTAGAAAAACTTGGAATAGAAGGAACATACCTCAACTTTGTAAAAGCTATCAATGCTAAACCCAAGTCCAACATCATCCTAAATGGAGAAAAATTGGAATCATTACCTCTGAAAATGGAAACTAGACAGGGATGCCCTCTCTCACCACTGCTATTCAACATAGTCCTTGAAATACTAGCCAGAGCAATTAGACAGACGAAAGAAATTAAAGGGATACAAATCAGAAAAGAAGAACTCAAACTATCATTATTTACGGACAACATGATTCTATACTTAGAGGATCCAAAAAATTCTACCAGAAAATTTTTAGAACTAATAAATGAATTCAGCCAAGTAGCAGAATACAAATCAAAACACACAAATCAATTGCATTTCTATAAATCAGTGATAAACCCCCTGAAAGAGAAATTAGGAAAAATATCCCATTCACAGTAGCCTCAAAAAAAATAAAATACTTGGGAATCAATTTAATAAAAGAGGCAAAAGACCTCTACAATGCAAACTACAAGACACTGAACAAAGATATTGAAGAAGACCTTAGAAGATGGAATAATCTCCCATGCTCCTGGATAGGCAGAATCAATATTGTCAAAATGGTCATACTTCCCAAAGTGCTATATAGATTCAATGCAATCCAAATTAAAATCCCAATGTCATTCCTTATAGAAATAGAAAAGGCAATCATGAAATTCATTTGGAAAAATAAGAGACCCAGAATAGCCAATGCAATCCTTAGCAAGAAGAGTGAAGCAGGAGGCATCACAATACCTGACCTCAGATTATACCACAAAGCTATAGTAACAAAAATGGCATGGTACTGGCACCAAAATAGACATGTAGACCAATGGTATAGAATAGAAGATACAGAAATGAGCCCACTTACATACAGTTACCTTATACTAGATAAAGGAGCCAAACACGTACACTGGAGAAAAGACAGCCTCTTCAACAAATGGTGCTGGGAAAACTGGAAATCCATATGCAGCAAATTGAAACTAAACCCCTATCTCTCACCATGCACAAAATTCAACTCAAAGTGGATCATGGACCTGGGAATCAGACCAGAGACCCAACGCCTAATAGAAGAAAAAATAGGCCCAAATCTTCATCATGTCGGATTAGGACCATACTTCCTTAACAAGACTCCTATAGCACAAGAAGTAAAATCAAGAATCAACAAATGGGATGGATTCAAACTAAAAAGCTTCTTCTCAGCAAAAGAAATAATCAATGAAGTGAACAGA
>PVHX01006166.1:0-21558 GCA_004024805.1 Geosciurus inauris | reverse complement strand
CATCTCCAGGATATATAAAGAACTCAAAAAGCTTAACACCAAAAAACCTAACAACCCAAACAATAAATGGGCCAAAGAGCTGAACACAAACTTCACAGAAGAAGATATACAATCCATTAACAGACATATGAAAAAATATTCAACATCTTTAGCAATCAGAGAAATGCAAATCAAAACTACCCTAAGATTCCATCTCACGCCAGTCAGAATGGCAATTATCAAGAATACAAACAACAATAAGTGTTGGCGAGGTTGTGGGGAAAAAGGCACGCTCATACATTGCTGGTGGGACTGCAAAGTGGTAGAACCAATCCGGAAAGCAGTATGGAGATTCCTTAGAAAACTTGGAATGGAACCACCATTTGAGCCTGCTATCCCACTCCTCGGCCTATACCCAGAAGACTTAAAAACAGGAAACTACAGTGCTGCAGCCACTTCAATGTTTATAGCAGCTCAATTCACAATAGCTAAACTGTGGAACCAACCTAGATGCCCTTTGATAGATGACGGGATAAAGAAACTGTGGTATATATACACAATGGAATATTACTCAGCAATAAGAGAGAATAAAATTATGGCATTTGCAGGTAAATGGAGTTGGAGAATATCATGCTAAGTGAAGTAAGCCAATCTCAGAAAACCAAATGCCGAATGTACTCGTTGATAAGTGGATGTTGATCCATAATGTGGGGAAGGTCAGGGGAACAATGGTGGAACAGGGGTATAAGGTGGGAGGGGGCATAGGGACAGTAAAGGTGGTGGAATATGATGGTCATCATAGCCCTAACTTTATATATGACTGCATATATGTTGTGATTCTATACAACTTACAACTAGAGAATTGATATGTTATCCTCTAAGTACAATGAATCAAACTGCACTCTGTTAACATGTAAGCCTAAATAGAACAGATAAATAAAATATGGAAGAAAAAAACACACAAAATAGGGCTGGGGATGTGGCTCAGTGGCCGAATACCCCTGAGTTCAATCCCTGGTACCAAAAAAAAAAAAAAAAAAGACATATTCAGAACCAGAGATGCATTGTCTCTCACACACACTCACACTCACTCTCATTTCCAAGCAGAGGAACAAGGAACAAGAAGTAGCTGGCCAGGCAGGCAGCAGAACAGATGGAATGTGGGTAGAGATGAGGTATCACACATAAAAATGATGTGCTTTCAAGA
Organism: Geosciurus inauris; assembly: GCA_004024805.1. NCBI lineage: Eukaryota > Metazoa > Chordata > Mammalia > Rodentia > Sciuridae > Geosciurus > Geosciurus inauris. Next base: position 20,372 of record PVHX01006166.1, on the reverse strand, counting down.
TTGGTCCTGCTCCAACCCTTATGATGGATTCCTTCAGTCATCCACTTATTTACTAATGCAATAAATATTTTTGAACATCTACTGTGGGCAAGGCATGAAACTCAGTGGTGAGGATACACAGAGAGAGAAAATCATCTCCCAGTCCTTCAGGTCTCACAGAACAGAGAAGATACTCCTGTTTTGTGAAATTTATTACAAGAGTCTCACAAACTTATAAAATAAGTCTCTCTGTGCTTTCTCATGCATGTTTCTCTACATTTGTTGTGCATGTCTATCTAAAAGAAAGGAGATATTGCTATCACTTGTTCTAAACTTGTTCTAAACTGAGAAAATAACAATACTATAAAAAAGATTTCTGGAATTTGGGAGGATGAGACAGGAGGATCACAAGTTCAAAGCCAGCTTCAGTAACAGCGAGGCACTAAGCAACTCAGTGAGACCCTGTCTCTACATAAAACACAAAATAGGGCTGGGGATGTGGCTCAATGGTTGAGTGTCCCTGAGTTCAATCCCCAGTACAAAACAAAAAAAAAAAAGATTTCTGGAATAAGAGGATCAAATAATCAATTCTTTCACAGAAATCATGGAAGACTTTCAGGAGGAGATTATACTGAAGCTGAGTCTGAATTATTGCGTGTTTCAGTGTTGTCATTCAGCTATACTTGTACAGCAGTAAATCCTTATTCATACCCATACAAGTCTCCTGAATCATTATCCATATCACATATAAAGGTAACCATATCACAAGATTATTTATCATTGACTTGTATGTTTTCATTTATGGATTTCTGGGAAAATTAAATATTTCAGAAGGCCTGGCTTTAGGGAAATTGAAACAAAGAAAAAATAAGAATCTCATTCTCAACCAGCAGATTGCTTCCTATTTTAGGTGGTGACTTTGGTCCTGGGCAAAGCAAGACCTTCAATAACATCAAGAAATAAGAATCAGGAATAAGCAGAGCAGGGCCTGAAATAACACCAAGAAATAAGGATCATAAATAAACGTACACCTTTTTTCTTAGGTTTGCTCTATGCTGCCTGGCCTTTTTCTCATATAGCTAGAGAATATTAAAACAACTTTCCTGTGACTTGGTTAACCAAGTGTAAAAAGCCCATTCCTTGGGCACACCTGCAGAAATATGATAATACTCTGACCTTCTTCCTGAAGACTCCAATTAGGTGGAATCTACTGTGAAGAAAAGAAACCAAAAACAATCTCAAAAATTTAATGATATTCTAGATGCTTCAGAATATCTGGAGTTTCCAGTTGTGGTGCATTTTGATTTGGATATCAAGGCCTTTATTCACACTATTTAGAGTAGACAAGAGTTTGTCTCCCCTTTTGTCATTGCTAAAAGTTTTCCTAAGGGTAGAATGTGAAACCCTTTTCTTTCCCTTTCCCACACTCACCACTATTATATTTAGTTCTAATAAATAATACTAGGAAGGATTTGCTGATTTTATTTTATTTTTTTCCTTGCTACAGCTGCTACAGGCAAAAAGCACTCTGACATTGATCTCATTCTGGAGATGCCCTGTCCTGAGGCTGCTAATCATCACGGAGCTGTCAGTTTAAATTCCCTAAGAAGCTCCCTATCTTAGGGGCTGGATGTGAGAAATGGCAGCAGGAAGCAGAGAGCTCAGAAAAGGGGCAGACTGTAGTCCACATGCATAGGGAGCCATTTCCCAATCCAAATCTCCCCTCTGGTGGCCCCAAAAGGTTTCCTTGGGTTTTGTTCTGTCCTTCACTAAGTGACCCTTTTTTTAGGTTTTAGTTTCCATTTGCTTTTCTGGATTAAAAACAGAATACACAAACATAAAACAAAAACAAAGTCATAGTACAATCTAGAAAGATTGTATGTATAGCAGTACTGAAGAAGAGCAAATACAAAGAAAAAAAGCACAAAATAAGGCTTAATATCCCATTGTCTATTACTAGTCTTTTTAAAATAAATAAGCTAGTTAAATATTTTTTAGACCACTGCAGAACCCTATATTAGAACCTAGGTAAAATTTATATATTCCCAGCTCCTCTGGATGAGCTTGAGATATACTGAGGGAAATAGGCAGATTTTATCATAATTAAGTCAAATTTGTAACATGTACCAAACACTATTTAATATGAACATTCTGATTAATTCAGTAGACTGACCTTATGAAGAATATCCCTCCTTCTACTTGAAATAATATAAATTCTAGGAAACACTTTATTTTTTATAAGAAACTTACCTTGTTTTTTCTAGCTCCATGTAACTAGTGCTTTATTATTTATTTAACTGATATGTAAAAACATAAAATTATACATATTAATAAGTTACCTTGTTATGTTTTGATACATGTATGCACTGCATAAAGTTTAAATGTATTTACCTTCTCAAACATATATCATCTCCTTATTGTGAAATTTTCAAACTTCTGTCTTCTAACTCTGAAATGTTCAGTAAATTATTATCTATAGTCTTTCTACTGCTCAATAGGGAAATGTTGATCAATGGACACTGAGCTGTAGTTATGTAGGAGAAAACATTTCTAGAAATATATTTATTATTTTATTATTATATTATATTATATTATATTATATTATATTATATTATATTATATTATATTATATTATGTTATATTATTTTCTGCAGTACTGGGAATTGAGCCCAGAGGTCCTCTATCACTAAATTACGCTGATAGTTATTATTTTTTAAATTTTGAGACAGGTCTCACTAACCAGCCAATGCTGGCCTCAAATATGTGACCCTCCTGCCTCAGCCTCCCAAGTTGTTGAGATTACAGGTGTGTGCCACCATTTCCAACTAGGAAATATTTTAAAGATTCAAGCTTAATACCAAGGATGCATTCAGAAGCGTGGCTTTGGGGACAATACCCTCATAAAAGTCTTGTTGTAGGTGTGCCAATTGGTATAACAATTATGGGAACAATATATATATATGTATATATGCATATACATATATATATAAAAAATAAATTAAACTAAAAATCAATTTTACTTTTTTGTTCCCAGACTCATAGAATTCACTCTTAAGATATATAACTGCCAGGTGAGGTAGCGCATACCTTTAATCTCAGTGGCTTGGGAGGCTGGGGCAGGAGGATTGTGAGTTTAAAGCCAGCCTCAGCAACAGCGAGGTGCTAAGCAAATCAGTGAGACCCTGTCTCTAATTAAAATACAAAACAGGGCTGGGGATGTGGTTCAGTGGTCGAGTACCCTGAGTTCAATCCCCAGTACAGGGAAAAAAAAAAAAGATACACAATCAACAGTATAAAATATACATATTGCAGCACTGTCATTACACAATACTGAGAACAACATAAACAGTCGTATATAAGAGGTTGATTAAATAAACTCTGATACATCCATCTACTATGTATGGAACCATCTCCAGAATATAATGCTAAGCAAAAAAGGAAGGTTAAAAAGAAATTAAAATATGCTATTGTGTAAGAGAACGTGGGAAATAAGAATATATGTGTGTTGAACCCATTATCACTAAAATCATCACTATAAAAATAAACCGTACATTAATGAGATTAGTTTTAGTCAGTTTTTTCATTGCTATAATCCAGAGACCTAATAAGAACAACATGGAGGAGTTTATTTGGGGCTCACAGTCTCAGAGGTCTTAGTCCATAGAAGGCCAACTCCATAGCTTTAAACCCAGGATAAGCCAGAACCTAATGGCGGAAGTGTGTGGTAGAGGAAAGCAGCTTAGAACATAACAATGAGGAAGCAGAGAAAGAGCTCTGTTCACCAAGGAAAAACTTCAAGCCCCAAAGGCATGCCCTGAGTGACCCCTCTCTTTCAGCTACACTCTACCTGCCTACAGTTATCACCCAGTTAATCCAATCAAGTGGATTAACACACCAATTAGGTCCAGGCTCTCATAACCCAATTATTTCACCTCTAAATTTTCTTACATTGTCTCACACATGAGCTTTTGGGGGTACTTCACATCTAAACCATAGGAAGGTTTATCATCTGTAAGGAGCAGGTATGTGTGAGCTTCAGATATTGAGGGTGGAGGAGAGCTCTGCTTAGGCTATGTGTTCCTATAGTGATAATGATGCAGGATATCAAGTTAATGTTTACACATTCAAAAACATAAAATAAAATAATCAGGCATTGGGCAGAAAAGAATCCTAAAATGAAGTTCAAACTAAACAGAATGACATCACTGCCTCTCAAACCAATATAATTATTCTAAAAACAAAGAGGTTTAATTGAAAGTAGCTTTGAATGCAGTGCTTTGACCATCTACTTTTAGAAGAAAGAGAATTAATTGGGGACAAAAAGTGAATCTTTGTTAGATTTCTTTTTCTAGTGATTAGCAGTTTTGAAACTGTCTTTTGTGTATGATAAAAAAATTAAGTACAATGAGTACAACAGCAATTATATCTCCCACTATTAAAGCAACCTACCAATGTGAAGTTGGATCTGTAAATTGACTTTGTATTGTGGTGTCAAGGCAGAATCAAGGTTTTAGACAGTCACAGTGAGGATATGGAGATATTAAAATGTCTTTATCTATCCACCTATAAACACTTCCTAGCTCCACTGAACCTAGAAGCAGTGGTATGCCTTTAATAATGACCCTACCAAAACCCCACTGCTCTCGATAAAAAGAAATCAGAACCCTTGGGGGAAATGGCTGGTTTCAGATCTAGGAAGAGGAAAATCCAGGTGCACTTTGAACATCTTGTAGGTCAGGATAAGGAACATCTCAAGAGTGATGTGGGCAAATTCAAAGAATAGGAGACACACTAAAAATTCTGGTCAAATTTGGAAAATTTCATCATTAAAACAAATAAAAATTGCTAGAGATTACAACCTGTTCAATGACTTGAAAATAAGTGTGCTCATTTGATGGAAATATAAAGAATAAATAAATGTGGTAGAAGATAATGTTTTTACTTATAGTAGAATGGCACTATACATGTAAAATAAATGTTTGAATCTGGAAAAGTATCTTTGACGACCATCTTAGTCATAATAGTCTTAAATAAAGCCATCAGTATATATTAAAAATAATGAGGGTTAAAGAGGAATAAGATATTTACATGCTCTCAGAGCATCTTCCTATAAGTCACCCATTCACTACAAAGGAAAGACTGGTCACTTGACAGTGGCACATTCTATCCGACACCATGTGACCTAGGGATCACAGTCAACATCATCAGCGACTGACATCGCTGATGTCCTGGTGAACTTCACTGAGGAGAAAGAGCATCATGTCCTTGCAAATCCTACCAAAGCAGCTCATATATCTAGGATGTGATACTTGCTGTAGTAGAGAATTCCTACCAAAAATACAGAGATAATTTCAATCTTGGTATTGCTGAAACTCAAAATATCAAAATCATGAAAAAAGGAGTTACTTGTATTGGCACAAGTAGAAATTAGATTTAAAATGATTAAGAAGAGAAGGCAAAGAAGTGAAGATATTTATTATTTATTCTGATCAGCAAAATTGAAAAAAGTAGATAAATAATACAGGGTATGAGGAGTCTTGTTTGACTTGTCTTTATTTTGTGACTTTTGGAACATTTGAATCTCTTTATTTGAGGTTGTTAAAGTAAAAACAAATTAGTTGCTTCACATAACCCGCTAATTACCTGATTTCTAAAACGGAAAGTTTAACAAAATAAACTATATAAGTTCAGTTTCTCTTTGCTATATTATGGTAACAAACAATTCCTTTTTTCAAGTGGCTTACTATGAAAAAAGGTTTGATGCCTATTCTGAGGTAGGACAGAAGAAATGAAAAAGTAGGTAAAAAGGAGACAAAAGAAAGGAAAAAGAAGTATAATTTGTAATATGCAGTTCTGCATGCCTTTCTAGTTCTGTCACCCCCCAAATATCTGAGAAATCTGTCAATCTTAAAGTTACTGTAAATTCACTCTTATGAAAATTGCCTACATCAGAGTTAATTAGCCCATTCAATAAGTAAATTAATCAAAGAGAAATACAACAGTTTAAGAAATCTATAAATTAGGGAAATTTCTAACATCATCTACTGATCAGATAATAAAGCCCATGTCAACCAAAGGATTTTGAAAATATCCAGACTACCATAAACTGCCTTATGGATCACCAGACTTATGTCATCCTCAAATATCTTCTCTTACCCATCATTCATCAAATTCCCTTAAAAGAGGAGCCAAGAACCCACAAGCACATTCTCCCATGAATGTGAATGTGTATTGGCTTTCCTAAATAAATCTCTCTTTGTATCTGACTGGTGTGTACTGATGTTCTTTTCTGTCACATAAGCCGATGACCCCACTTACACAGCCAAGGTACCCATACTTCCAGGAACTCTTTGGACCTCTTCTGGTGACATTTCATGCCACATATCTGCCATTGTGGTTACCTGTGTTTCTGCTCCACATATTTCATTACTGAATACAACTTATAGAGTAGCTCCTGCCTGAGACCTTGCTGTTCCCAGATGGAGAGAACTGATACTAAGCAGAACACACAGAGGCTGTCAGAAGCTCCTCTGCTTCATTGCATTAGCCAAAATAAGACATATCCAAAAATGGTGTCATTGAGGCAAGGAAGTAACATTCACACTTAGGGAAGAGCAGTAAATTGAAAACCTATACAGCCAGATTGTTGACCTTAAGTGTAACATATACAAATACTTGAAGATTGTAAATTAGGGAGAAAAATGATTACAGAGAAAGACAAAAAATCTTCAGCATTCACAGAATACTGTTGATAACATTTTACTAATCATTTCTTTCCATTCCCTGTCTTCGCATACACATTTTCTCTCACATATCCTAATGCATCCACATATTTATTACAGGTTCTACAGTACACTGAAATTTATATCAAGCTCTTTGCAGGCAAAATTATATTTGTAAAAATTTCCCCAGGGCATCAGACAACTTATAACTATAATTTTAAATGGGTATTCAGAAGCCTGCTAAAATGTTGTGACATTTTTCAATTAAACTTTCAAAATTCCTTTTCAAATCAAAACTTTAAAAATACCCAGTCTATTTCCAATTTTCCTTGTTAAAACAGTGTCATAATGAATTCCTTTTCTGCTTACACTTTTATTTCTAATTATTTAAATTATATTTTTCAGGTGATTTTTCTGAATGAAGCTTTCAAAACTATTAAAAGGTTTTTGATACACATTATCAAATTGCTTCTACAAAAATATCTACCCAATTTGTTATGCTTCTGTTGTCCAGACTTATTAAGGCATTCATTGTCCCAAGGCCAAATAAGCTCCAATTCTATAGCATTTTTTAATTGAAATACCCTTGATCTCTGAGCCAGACTAGGAGACAGAGTCAATTCACAAGAGCACTATCACTTCTCTCGAATGGGCTTGGGCCTTTATTTCAGTTTTTTCAACAAATTACAAATATTATATCTTTAGAAAACTTTTTCTTAGTTTTGCCCTAAAATATCCGTCCTGGATTTGATATATTGGAACCCTCTAGGCTTCATGTCCTTTAATAACACGAGCTATGGATAGGATATTCTGTGAATCCAAAAGTCCATTAACATGCTTAAGGAGTCTAGTGGTAGAACAATGATAAAGAACATGCTTCATTATCTCTGACTATCCAAGAGAGACCCAGAGGCTACTGGGACTGAGTATCTCCCCCCTGCAGCCACCTGTCAAGTTAGCAGCAGAGAAATACAAAAGAAAACAGGAGTGTAGAATCTCCTTCTCCCAAGTCTTCCAGATGCCCTAGGACTCCCCTTTCTGCTGTGATTATTGATCTCATTCATAAAAAATAACGTTTGAATGATAGAAGGCATTGCGTGCTGCCATACAATGCAAGGAAGGATTTTCTTCCTAAGACTAATTGGTCAAGACAGGAAGAAGCAGTTCTTAGCAAAGGCAAGGGGCAGAGTATTAGCTCTCAAATCAGGTACCTGAAGGACACATATTTGGTTCATTAAATTATTTGTGTACAGCTATTTTCAGAAATCTCATTCTCTAAAACAGCTACACAAAAAGTTCAAATTTGATGAGCTGGATATGCCCAGTGGACCTCATCAAATAGTACACGTTTTCTCTTTTTTGATGCCCTTGGTTACAGCTCTCCCTAGGAGTTGTGAATACCTACTGCAACACTCTTATCTAGGGGTATGTGAGCTGGTGTCTGCTTTCACAGAATAACCTCCAGAAGATTAATTCTTTCTTCTCTGATCTTTGTCAGTGACTAGACAATGACACATTATTGGCTGTCGATTTCTTGTCCATTTAAGGAAATATATATTTAATCCTTATGCCTATCCATAATTGTAGCAAAGGAAAATAAGCCTGATTTTGGATCTCTTTATTAAGAGCTATTTTATTTATATTCAATAATTATGAACTTTCCCTCTCTTCCTCCTCTTCCCATATGTTTCAGTTCCCTGAAAGCATTTCTCTTGTCTTTTGGTTTGCATAATTCTCTTCTGCCTCTCTTAATAAAGATAAACATATCCAATAAACCAGTTTACTTAGAGGCTTTTTTCTGTTTCTACACGAGCCTATTCATAATCTTATCAAAATGCTTGTTTTGTCAGGTACTGTTAATTTATATTTTTTTAACCTATTACTGCTCTGGAATCTAGTAGGGCCACAGTTGTAAGAATGTGCTTCTAATCACTAGTTCACTGTTTAAATAGGGCAAGAAAAGATAAACACCTGTTAGATTCTGGTAACCTACCACTTGATAGTAGGTCTTTTATATATTGAATGGGACCCAAGTATCTAAGTGTCCACAATTTTTGTTCCTTCAAATGGGACATGCTGAAGCCTGCATGGTCAGATTGGAATAATTGCAATAAGCACTTAACAAGTATGTTTTGAATGATTAATTATGTGATTAATTTTAAGTGTTGACTTGATTGGGCTAAGGGATGCCAAGGTAGCTGGCAAAATATTGCTTTTTTTTGAGGGTGTTTCTGGAACAGATTTGTATTTAAATCAATAGACTGAGTAAAGACAAGAACACTCACTGGTGCAAGTAGGCCTCGTACATGATTGCTGAGGGTCTAACTAGAATAAAAGGGCAAAGGAAAGGCAAATTTGTCCACTCTACTAGAGCTGGAAAAATCTAACATTTTCAGTGTTTAAACTTAAGGTCTCCTGTCCTTGGGACTGTGGATGTGACAGACAAGAATTTATGCTACTGCCATATCCTATTTTGTAGGCTTTGGGTCTGGACTGGAACTACATCACCAGCTTTATTCTGTCTCCAATCTGCAAGTGGAAGATTATGGAACTTTTGCATCTCTACAATGGAATGGATGGAATGAGCCAATCTCTTAATAAATCTCTCTATATAAAGTGATTCATTGGTTCTTTCTGATTTTGTTTCTCTGAAGATACCAGCATATATAGTGATAATGCCTGGGTCGGGAATATACTTGGCTTAAATCTCTTTGTGACAGACACTAGTAGGATACTGAGTTGGATATTGGTGCATGTATACTAGATTGTTGTTTAAAATTATGATTTGTGTGGATTTATAGATCTCATATTCAGCTGAAATCTACCTCACTTTGTTGGTTTATTGTTTGCTGCTTTTTTTTTCTTTTTTTTTGGTACTGGAGATTGAACTCAGGGGCACTCAACCACTGAGCCACATCCCCAGCCCTATTTTGTGTTTTATGTAGAGACAGGGTCTCACTGAGTTGCTTAGCGCCTCGCCATTGCTGAGGCTGGCTTTGAACTCGCAATTCTCCTGTCTCAGCCTCCCTCAGTGCTAGGAATACAGGCTTGCGCCACGCGCCCAGCTGTTTGCTGCTTTAACGTACAGAATTTACCATAGTAGATACAGCTCCTGCAAAGTAAGAAATCCAAATAGAAGAAAAACAGAATTTCAGTATTTCAATGTATTTCACCTGATGAGCTGAAAATCTGTGATTTTATTTATTTTTTAATCAAGGCTGGCCTCAAATTTCTGGAGTGATCTTCCTACCTGAGCCTCCTTAGTAGCTAGAACTACAGGTATGTACCACCAAATGCAGCTTGTGAATTCATTCTTATATGCTTGGACATATTAGGTCATACCTTTTTTTCAGTTGGTAGCAGTTAAGTTAAATGGCAGACGACTTTGTATTTTCGCCATCTATTTTTTTTCCTCATGCTTGGTTCAAAAGGAGTTGGAATTACAAATACTGTCATCATGATACAATAGGTATTGTCATGGTTAATCCACATTTGCTAAGAAAAACAAAAACAAATTCAAAACATTTAGTACCAAGGCTTACACCTAAAAAATATAAAAGAATAAATGTCAACTGAAGTCCTAGGGGCTCAAATGACATTAAATTTGTTTAGTTTTCAGAAGCAAACAGAAGTTGGCAGAGAGCACAATTGTGAAAGCTATTGGAAATATGAAGCCATTTGAGAATTATTCATCACACATGTTGACCCCTCAATCAAAATAGATATATGCCTCCTCTCCACCTCAATTTTCAATGGAGGTACTGTGTACTATTTATTTTTATTTAGTATTATCTTCATCATTTTAGCACCCAACATGCCCTCTGTGACAATGCACACCTCAAGGCTGTTGAATGGCAGGTTAAGCCATGGTTTCCAACAATACTTCACTCCATATAGGAAATCCCTTTCTCAGTGCCTTCACTTACTAGGAATGCCATGGCACATGCATCATGCTGGTTAACTGTGAGTTGTCAGGAAGAAAAGGTAGAAAATAGAATTTTTAAAAGTAGAATAAAAGAGAAAGAGAATAAAAGGAGCTCACAGAGTGTTGGGAGAAGCTGATAGACTAGGAGTAAGAGGGATAGAGAAGGAAAGAAGGGAAAGTGGAAAGAAAGAAAGAATGAGAGACAGAGCAAAGTGTGAAGAAGTAAAAAGGAATACGTAGGACATGAATGAAGAGAAGTGGGGGTGTTTCAGAAATTAAAAGCTTTCCTGGATTCTACCAAACAAGTAGGTAATGGTATCTCTCACCAGTATCCAAAACAAAACCTAGAAAGAATTAGAAAGGAAGAAATTTTAAATCACAGTGAATTCAAAGGAAAATGATGTTCATAGTAATGTAAATACTGAGGAATCTTCTCTAGTTTCCAACATGTTGATCTCTGATCTCATTGTTGGTTTGTTTTGATTTTGTTTTAATGTTTGATTTTCTAGCCTAATGCAGATATATTTTCCAGCCATTAGACCATTTCAGCATGATGTCCAATCAGCTAACATTCACAAGGACCAGTTTTCAACTATTTAGTTGACTATTGCAAGACAATTTTGCTAATTTTTAATTTTCTTCTTAGACTCCAGGTTATTCTAATTAAGCAAGATCTCTTTTGGTATCAGCAAAGATGGTATTAGACCTGAGATAACTTTGGAAGTTGGAGGTCTTTCTTGGTGGGGGGCGGTGTTATATTGGAAGGGCTAGAAGAAAGAAGTGATTGACATTTTTCTTAAAGACATCAAGGCGACTTTTGAAACTACTACTACAAGCACCAGGGCTTTCGGAGAACAAAGGCAAGCGGTCGATAGCTATGTCTGCTGTTGCCTATCTCCTAATTTCTAAAGTGCCCTAAATTCACCTAACTTGAAGAAATCAGCCCATCAACCACATGGAAATCAATGGTTGTCATGGTGAGAGTATTCCTAAAAATGAGGACCATTTTTAGGTCAGGCCAGTAAACTTGCTCACAGAAAAGAGCTAATGCTTCAGTGTGGATAGACTTGTAGACTATTTGGAACAACAACAAAAACATCTTAGATTTGGAGGAAATCTTGGAGATGAAAGAGAATGCATCCTTATATGCATTTAAAAATTTCATTAACACTTCTTTTTGTTCATTGATGATGAAGAAATAGAGACACAGTCCAGGGGAAAGACGTTTCAGTTTCCAAGGAGATGGTATTTGAGCCAACATTCCTCTTCTTTCTTCTCGAACCTCTCATACTGACTGAAAAGAGTAAATTCAAAGTGAATACAAAAGGAAAAGCTGTCTGGCATTGAGGCTATCTTCCTAAGAGGTATACCAACAGAACCCCTAAAAGAAAACTATTTTGCTTTTATATTTCATGAGGCTGAAGAAAATCAGTAGATCAGAGCTGCATGGTACATGTTGTGTCTCCCAGCGGGCAATGATCTCCCATTCCTTGAGGATGAACCTTTTATCACATTACTTTGCCAACTCAATGCATTGAATTTTGACCTTTATGGAGGTCTGTTTTGAAGAGGAATACCAGACAGTAAGAGGAAGCAGGGGACAAATAAACATCTGAGAAGCAGCTTTCTATCTTCTTTTCTATATCTGCTCAAACTGTTTTTTTCTTTTCTCTTTTATTACAAACAACATTTCATATCTCATACCTTGTCTCCATTTTTCTTTTCCAAACCTATCAGATGCCATGTTTACATAGTGTAGATTAGAGGTACAAACAACAATTTGGAATTAATTTATGAAAATTATTCTTAATCAAATATACTCCAGAAACTGCTACAAAGGAAGAAAAGTCAAGGGTACCTGTGCGGCACATCTGGCCTTATGTTCATTTTAATGCATATTAATGAGGGATTCCAATGTGCCAGAAACTCTGTTAGATGCTGAGAACACAAATCATGGTTCTGTTCATTGCCAGCTGTCTAAGTTCTTTGGGTTTCAAAAACTGGATCTGTAAAACAGAGTTAACAATATTTCTCTCATGGAGCTATTGTGAAGATTAAATGTGCTAATTTGTGTAAATTCCCTGGAATAATGTCAGTCTTATAATAAGCCTTCAATAAATGTCAGCTATTTATATTCTGATCTGTTTTCTCTAAGGATTTTTTAAATATAGTTTCTTGCCATCTGGCTTTGTTCCAATGGTTCTTCTTCCCAGTGATCATGTTTATGAGGTTCCATCTACCTTCATAACTGGGATCCTGAGTCAGGTGCACTGATTACATTATCAATTCTCTATTGAGGGTAGTGAATTATGATTGATTCCATGTGGGCTTGGGTTGCAAAATGGAATATTATGTGTTCAAATAGGAGGTGCCAGTAAATTCAAATGCAGATTTTGTGACATAAAGATGATTTGATTCTTAAATAATGAAGTGAGAGATAGAGACAATAAGGACAAGGTCATAGTCTCAAAGGCTATGGTCTAGAAGATTTAAAGACTGAAAGAAGATGTAGACAAAGTCTCTCACCTTGTACAATCCCTGATGATGACAGAATGGAACAAGCATGAAACTGTCCTTCATCTCAATCAAAACAGCCTGACAAATCCTAATAACTAGATGCCTGAAAAAAAAATTGAACAAAAGCATTCTTTGCCATATTCTCTGATTGCAGTATAAACACTTACTTTTAGGTCCATGTCGAGGTCCCAACGTGTGACCTCTCAGCGATGACTTGGGGAGAGAAGCACATATCTGCTCTTGGAATCTGGTCAGCACTTCCCTGGTCGAGGTCACACTGTGTCTCTTGTTGAACTGTGATCACTTAATTGTTCACAGCTTCAGTTTTCTTACCTGTAAACTGAGGACTATGAAAGCTACCTTAAGTATGGCTGGCAAGGCTAAATGAAGTAACAAATGAATGCCCTCAACGTGGGGAAGTATTGGGGAATAAAATCTACAAAATCAAATTATGTCCATTATTGAATATACCAAAATAAAGCCTATGTGTGTGTGTGTATAAAACAGGATATGTATATATGTATGTATGTATGTATATATATATATATATATATGCAGGATATCTATCTACATATATCTACAAAGATACATACACACATACACACACACATATATATAATGCAGCACTGAGATAATAATAATGGGAGATTAATAGAGTAGAGAAAGTGGATCAGAGGGAAGAGGGAAGGTACTGGGGAATGAGATTGATCAAATTATGTCCTGTGATATGCAGGTATGAACATGACAAAATGAATCCCACTATCATGTGTGATTAAAATACACAGATAAAAAATTGTAAAATACTACTTTCTATTTTCCCCTGTTGAATTCTGAATTCCAGTACTCTGTGTATCAAGAGTGGGAAACTTGAACACCAAGGCAGAGAAAACTAGAAAAGCATCACATACTTCCATGAGCTCACAGTTAACTAATTTGCCTAGCTAACTCTGAACTACACATGATCACTGAGTGCCACTGCGGAAGCCCTTCGCTCTCATGTGTCCTTCCATGTGAATGTTCCCTGTACCAAGGTATTGGAGTATCCTTTCATAGCAAGCACCACGTACATTTATATATTTTTTATTTTCCCCATTTCTTTCTTTAAAGGATTGGATATGTTAAGTCCATAACCCATTCCTTTGAATGACTCATTGATTGAGTTGAAAAACCATCGCATATTTCAAGAAATGTATTTTATTTCTGGGCTTCATTTTTCACATGATTGTAAAATTAGACTATATCTGGACTGCTATAACAATAGAAACGTATGGCTCACAGTTTCAGGGGTTAAGCAGTCCAAGTAAGGGTATCAACAGGTTAGGCATCTGGTGAGGACCACTCTCTGCTCCATAGGTGGCTCCATCTGAGTGTGTGCTCACATGGCAGCAGAGGTGGACAGGCTCCCTTGTGTCTCTTTATAAGAACACTAATTCCTCATCACCTCCTAGCAATCCCATCACTTAATACCATCACCCAAGGGGGCTTAGGTTTCAACATTTGGGTGCAGTGGGAAAGAATATTATATAGAGTCCTACCCAGAGAGTCCCAAAAGTGAGTGTCTACATTCAGTCCTACCACATACAGTCTTACCTAGACAATCCCAATAGTGAGTGTCTACATCTGGCATCTCAGGCTGGTACTCTGGGATTCTTGCAATATTCCTGCTTTCTTATCATTGTCTATTTTCTTTCACACTGCAGCAGCTTCTCTTCTTGTTCTGAATTTCCCTTTGAAATTCACATCTGAAAGCAGACTTTCTAGATTTAACCCATGTGATTCTCTAGGAAGGACTTAGCTTGACATGGATTCATTTTCTATTTCTTTCTACTTTTAGACAATTTGAATATAGTACCAAAGGTTGAAATATTTCAAGTGAGTAGCTAGAATAACATCCATTATGTATCTTTTATAAATGTTTCAGGCCTCTGAATCAATCAACTCTGTGAAGTACACATTATTGAATTTATTTTACATAATTTGGGACTGAGGCTCTGATATACTTACCTCTTCAAGTTTGCACAGGTATATTAAGCCAGTTTTATAATACTCAAAATCAACATTTCCTAGCTGGGCGCAGTGGCGCAAGCCTGTAATCCCAACACTTAGGGAGGCTGAGACGGGAAAATCGCAAGTTCAAAGCCAGCCTCAGCAACAGCGAGGCGCTAAGCAACTCAGTGAGACCCTGTCTCTACATAAAACACGAAATAGGGCTGGAGATGTGGCTCAGTGGTTGAGTGCCCCTGAGTTCAATCTCCAGTATCAAAAAAAGAAAAATCAACATTTCCTTGCTTTTCCTTCCTTCTCCTCCCTCAAGATTAAAATATTGCAATAAATAATTATATGCTGAATGTCTATGGAGTACTTACTGGTCAATAGTTTAGGCACTAAGTAGATAAAGCAAAGAAAATACTATCTTCCAGTTCTTATTCTACATGATCTTCATCAACCTTTTACAATTTCCACAATCATCTCCTTGTCATGATAGTCAATTACCCTGTCTTCCATATCCTCTCCCCTTGATTTTCTGTAAGATTATGATTTCTTTATCAAGCTCCTCTCTTTGGGCATTAAAATTGGAGTTCCTCATATTGTAATCAAAGACATTCTTTTCTTATAATATATAAGTTATTTCCCTAGGAAATACCATACCATACCCACAGTTTTAATTACTATTTGTGTGGGCTAAAATGTATCCTTCAAAAATTCACATGTTGAAGTCCTAAGCCTCAGTACTTCATAAGATAAGTGTATTTGGAAATATGAGCTTTGAAGAAGAAATTAAGGTAAAATGACACCACATGAGTGGCTTCTAATCCAATATCACCGATGTCCTTATCAGAAAAGGAGTTCAGGACACAAGCAAGCACAGAGAACAGACCATATGAAGACACAGAGAGGAGATGACCTACAAGCTAGAGAGAAAAACTTCAGAAGAACTCTACCCTAAAAATACTCTAAACTTGTGCTTCCAGCTTCCAGAACTGAGAAGAGATAAACACCTATTAGTTAAGCTACTCAGTCTGTCATATCTTGTTATGTATGTAGTCCTAGAAAACTAATGCACACATTCAGATGAAGGATATTCAAATTTATATTTCTCAACTAGATCTCTGCACCCTAAACCAGTTGGTAAAACTAACTTCAAGATATCCCTCCTTCTATGTATTCAAAGCCACATGTGCAAAACCAAACCAATGATCTCTCCAAATGTTGTCATCTTTCAGTATTCTCTTTCTCTATCCATGTAGCTACATTCATTTCTACTCATCCATTTCTGTTACTCTTTACTTTTTTTGGGGGGGGGGGAGTCCTGGGGATTGAACTCAGGTGCACTTGACCACTGAGACACATCCCCAGCCCTTTTTTGTATTTTATTTAGAGCCAGAGTCTTACCACCTCGCCTTTGCTGAGGCTGGATTTGAATTTGCAATCCTCCTCCCTCAGCCTCCTGAGCTGCTGGGATTATAGGTGTGAGCCACTGCGCCTGGATCTGTTACTCTCATATCTAATACTTCATCAATATCTGTCAATTTTACCTCTTAAATATCAATTGAATCCACCACTCCTCTCCATTTTCCACCAGCTTAATCTAAGTTACTATCATTTCCCATGTGTACTGTTAGACTACCTTCTTAACAGGAATCCCTAACTCTGCTCTTACCTCTCACAATCCAGTGTCCTCTCTGAAATTAACCAACTAACTGGCTCCTTTCATTCCACCTTCTGTTGTTCTTATCAGTAAGATTATAATTTTGATGCTGTACAAGGAGGTTCTAGGTCAACTAGCTGGAAACCAAATGCCATTTGCTGAATAATGAAGATTTCTTCTTTAACTATCAGTTCTTCTTTTGCTCTTGCTGTTGCATCTGACCTTGGATCTAGCCATAGCCACTTTTAAACTCTTGATTATGATCACAGAACAATTGATCCAGGACCATGTATAGAAGTACAGCAGAGGAAAGGGCAGATAGAAAAACATGACAAGATTAAACATTCAATAAAATGCTTAATGATAAGAATATTTGGTTATTAGGAGAGTTAACATTCAGGAGAATGGTTTAGGAGAATTGACCCTGGGAATTAGTTTCTGAAAATTTCTCCTACATCTTCCACCCCTCGAGACCCTGAAAAATGTGGGCATTAGCATTCTTTCCAAATTTATTTTATATGAATTTCTCTCCTACCACCCTTGTAGTCACCTTCAAAATCAAGGCCCTCTTCTAAGCCTCACGTAATTGTTATTAAGTAGAGGTGTTAAATTGCCTTGGAGATAATTCGCAATATGTGAGAGTAAGTGGTTGTCATGAGAGATAGGGTAGGATTTTGGTCATAGATACCAGTTTCTAATAAATGAAGCTTGGAAATACCAGCTCTTTTCCAGGGTCAACAGCAGTTCCATCCGATAGTACTTGTGTTGATAAACGGATTTGGGCTGCAGAATCATAGCCCCAGGCCTTCTCCATGCTCCTCGTTCTCCCTCCTATTATTTTCCCTTCTCTTTTAACAAGGTAAATCCTTAGCCTTTAGTCCTTGGGTAAATTGCCACTTCCTAGGGAAATCTCAACCTCCCTAAATACATCAAATTGTACACTTAAAGCATGGCATGCTCATGGTTTTATACTTTAACGTTATTCATCAGTTGATGTCATTAGTTGATTAATGTTTATTTACCCATAAGTCTTCATAGCTACATATGGACAAAAACCACACATATTTTGGGTAACAATTGTATCCCCTATCCTAATTGGCAGGACTCAGTGTAATGTGCAAATGAATAAATGTATAAATAACACAGCCCCTTATTTCAAGGGACTTGCTATATGGCTCACAATAGGGAACAGGACTTGTGACTCAGTGAAGGGTAAGGGTCCAGCCCAGTATAGTAGTACAACCTCTGGGCAGAATAGGGAAGCCTATATCAGTCTTGGCACAATAAAACTCCCACTCTACTGAATGCAGGCCTATACAAAAGTTAATCACCCAATTAAATTTTAATTCCTTAGAGCTAAAATTTAACACCGGCAAGATGTTAGTAAAGAGGAAACAATTTAAAGAGAATGGCTGAATCAAACTGGTCACTTGCAGATGTCCCAGGTCAGCTTACTGGCAACTGCATGAGCCCTCTCTGCAGCAGGCTTGGATTACCCAGGGGCTGTGGGATGCTGCTGTTCACTTGCATCCATGGCAAAGAGTCAAGGTCTCTTAGAGAACTAAAGAAGGAGGCCAAGGGTTAGACACTGGTCAGAGCCACTTCAGAGCTGGAAGGTGAAAGGACAGAGAACGATAGATGAAGGAAACCGAAGTGACTGGAAACGAAGAGTAGGAAATAAAAGCAAAGTAAGATTTACAATCAATTATTGTGCAAAAGAGACTGAGGAAGACAAATACCTCAGGACATTCATTATATCTTTAAACCCTTAATTAAGCACTTCAAAAGATCACAATTAAGCTTTTTAAAAAAATAATATAAAGTTTAAGTTGAAAGGTATCCATGGGGACCAGTGCTCCTGAATTTTCTGGCCTGAATCAATGGCCTTATTAAAAATAGGAGGGATGATCATGCTACAAAGAGAACATTCCTGAGTCTCTGGTTATGGTAGAATTCATACATCCTCATTTGTGAACTATAAACAAAGAAAGAAAGATCAAGAACAGGTGATTGGGTTCTCTATTCAAACCTGCCTCCACAATGGAGATGTTTACCCCAAGAAGCCACCTTTGTAGAAATTATGCTTTGTGTCTTTATGTGCTCTGAACTCTGCATCCACCACTCAGGCCTGCTTAGGTGCATATATGGAATGGGCTCACCCACATTTTCAGGTTTTAAACAGTTTACTCCTAAAACCAGATGTGACTGTATGATCTCATCTTTCCAACATCCTGCTTGGTTAACACTGCCTTGTTCTAGAAACTTGCTTTATCCCCAATGCTGTCATCTTGGTCTCTGGTATGCTGTGCTCTAACTTGTAGAGACAGAGTCTCACTGAGTTGCTTAGCGCCTTGCCATTGCTGCTGCTGGCTTTGAACTCACGATTCTCCTATCTCAGCCTCCCTAAGTGCTGGGATTACAGGCTTGCGCCACCGCGCCAGGCTGAGTCCCATTAATTCTTACAACCAGAAATACTCTTATTCCTCCTAGTGTATGAAGCTCTGTACAAGCTTTGTGATTCAGAGACAAATCATGGAATGCCTGACCAGCAACTTGACATTTGTTCCCTATCCTCCTTGCCGCCACTCTGTTTTGTCTTTTAACCTCAGTTCTACAGTTTTGCTCTTTTTAATGTTACCAAGCCCATATGGGTTTTCCACAGCTCCTCTTCCTATCCATTGTTCTACAACAACTCTAAGACAGAGTTTCTTTGTTGTTCTTGAAAGTGTTCTTAACTCTGAAGTTCTAATACTGAAGCCCACAGCTTAGCAATCATGGCTCTCTGTCTTCTTACATCTTTGCTGAGATTTCACCAGTTTATGAGGCTCTCACAGGTGGTCAACATAGCTTGCTACATGACCCTCTTATACCAAATCCTGTCTTTCCTGGACACAACTTGCAGCACAGGCTGCAGCAGCCTCTTCTGATTCTCTCTACTATTTCCATTAGGTGACTTTCCAACTTGTCTGTTACAGCCTCAAACATTATTTTGATTTTGGTGAGACTGACTTTCTGGTCAAAGATCTGGAACTGTGTTTCTTTCTGATGGAAATTTCATGGCCCTGGTCTGTCTTGGGTGTGATTGCAGGGAATAAAGATTACAGATTGCAGGGAATTACAGATTAAATGAAAGCAAATAGAAGAAGAATTATAAGCCCAAACATATTTACTAAAATAAAACAAGCTCTTAAAATCAAATGATAACAAGTACTTAAAGAAAAGAACTTCACTCTTCCCTTTTCATTCTAAATTTTTCTATGCTCACTCTAACCTTAATTACCACCACTTCATATAGTTCACATTTTTTCTTTTATATTGT
The DNA here is from genome assembly GCA_004024805.1 of Geosciurus inauris. Taxonomy (NCBI): domain Eukaryota; kingdom Metazoa; phylum Chordata; class Mammalia; order Rodentia; family Sciuridae; genus Geosciurus; species Geosciurus inauris. The sequence continues at coordinate 261 of PVHX01006166.1, read as the reverse complement.
AAATGCTGTCTACTAATATGAAACTTGTTCCTTTTTTTACTTTCTAAATGTTTATTTTCATGACCAGCCGGGCGCGGTGGCTCACGCTTGTAATCCCAGCACTTAGGGAGGCTGAGACAGGAGGATCGCGAGTTCAAAGCCAGCCTCAGCAATGGCGAGGCACTAAGCAACTCAGTGAGACCCTGTCTCTACATAAAACACAAAATAGGGCTGGGGATGTGGCTCAGTGGTCGAGTGCCCCTGAGTTCAGTCCCTGGTGCC